>JBBMKB010002343.1:0-17807 GCA_037833945.1 Alaria marginata | reverse complement strand
AGGGTAGCTTCGCCAGAGGCGACCGAACGGCAGTCAGAAAGAGGTTTATCGGATTGCAGTTGCAGCTACTGTAGGAAGAATTGTGTCGGGTTGTTGCAACCAGGAAGTGGTTTATAGGCTTGTTGCGGTCAGAAAGTGGTACCTGGTCGAATTGACTTTAGTTGTTCCTGGTATAGACTACAAAAATAGTATGCGAAGTAGTATTGTTCCTGGAATGGACTACAATAGTAGTACACTTCGTATAAAAATACGCTAGCCAGAGGTTTGAGGTCTTGAAAAAAAAAATCAAGCCGGCTGGGCCTCAACTTCGCAAGATGTAAGGACTTTTTTTTTTGTGTGCCGATCACACGCGTTGCGTTATTAGACTAGAGTCTATACATACAAGTACGGTATTATATCCAGTGTTTGCAGTACTCGGGTATGTAACACTTGTGTCCTTACCGGTCCTGCCCCGCCCCGCCCCCCACCACACGTGCGAGCTTAGCGTTGCTGGGGCCCCCATGTAAGCGCGTGTTATGCCTTCTCACTGCTGCCTTCTGGTTCGTTCCTCCTGCTGCGTGGGCAACTGCGCTACAGTGGGGGCCTCGCTATAGTGCCGGTCGTATTAGACCGCTCCGTCGGTCGGTCGGTCGGTCGGTCATATTTTTCCCGTCGGTCGGTTGCGAAGTCGGTCATAATTGCCGATCGGTAAGTCATATTTTTCCTGCCTGTTGGTCGATCGGTCGGTCGGTTATTTTTCGCCGGTCGGTCGGTCGGTCGTTCATCTTTTGCGGGTCGGCCGGTCATCTGTTTCCGGTCAGGCGGTCGGTTGCGGTGATTTTTTGCGCGCCGGTTGTTTATCCTTTGCCAGTCAGTGGGACGGTCATGTTTGGCTGATCGGTCGGTCGGTCGGTCGGTCGGTCGTCTTTTGCCCGTCGGTCGGTCATCTCTTGCCTGTCGGTCGGTTGGTCGGTCGGTCGGTCTGTTTTTTCAGGTCGGTCGGTCGGTCGGTCATCCTTTGCCCGACCGGTCGGCCGGTTCGATAATCTGCTGCCGGTCGTTAGGTCATTTTTTTCCGTCCGATCTATCGGTCATCTTTTTTTGTCGGTTGGTCGGTCATCTTTTGCCAAGGCTAGGCGTGGTTTGCGCAGATTATTAAGAGAGGGGCGAGGAGGAGAGTTTTCCTGCAACTACTCCATAGCAGGCACCTGCGGGCACGAATAACTGTCCTTCTCTGGACGCTGCACTATCTAAATGCCTGGTGGTATAATGGTATAAACAGCAGTATTAAACAACAGTATGGAAATTAAGAAAATAACCTAATAAAATAGTTTGCGTTTGACAGGCTGATATTTGTTATAGATAAAACTATACCCCCCCCCCCACCCCCTCCCAATGTGCCGCTGTGTTGGTCATTTCGGGTTTTTTTGCTTCGACGTTTTTGACGGTTTCGCCTCGAAAACTGTTTGTTGTCGTACGTAGCAGCTGTTGTACCCTCCCCCCCCTCCCCCTGCAGTCGATCTGGCTGCGCTCCGAGATGTGATGATTTCCGCGTCGGTTCGTGTGGGCATCTGGAAGATTTGAGACTAAGAGTATTGGCTGTCGTTTTCTAGAGTACACTGGAGCATTGGGTGCTGTTGCAATCGCGCCGCGTTGCCTTGTATGGGTTCGTGGAAGGTTTGAGAGTTGCAGTCATACAGCAGGTCGTTTGGAGGATAATAAGACCGTGTTGGGTTTTATTAGCTGATTTGTTGTTGTCTGAGCTCACAAGCAACCAATCGCCGCTGCCGGAGATTCGCAACGATGGGGGAAGGAGACCTTGTTTGATTTGCTTCTTTTGCGCCCTCGCAAGCGCAATATCAGCATAATCAATCAGCTCCCACTGTCAAAATGTTTTTAAACCATTTTCTGGCTTGTCCATCCGTGAAGTATCCGGGCGCTGGTCGTGGCAGCACGCACAGACAGGCAGGGGTTACGACGAACAACCAAAGACCCACCCCGTGCTCCAGACTAGGGGTGGTGACTTTCCGCTGGGCTCATCGCCGACAACACAACTCATGACATTGTCGGCGACAAAAAACAAGGACATCGCTGCTCTTGCCTTGCTTCTCGAGTCAGGCGTCCCCGTGTGTTCGGCCGAGAGAGCCTCGGAGCTTGATTGCTTGCGTGGCATCGTGTGTTTGGCCGAGTAAGGCTTGGTTGGGGCTTTTCGCTTGGGTTGCATATTTATCAACGTCATAAGTTGTGTGTCAGTCTTGCCTGCCTGCCTTTCACAAGTAGGTACACATGTCTCCGTGTTACTGTCCGAGAGTAGCTTATCGGCATCGTACACAGGCATAATAAGTGTGTGGCTGCCTCGCCTGCCTACCAGGTATATATCGTAGGCACCGCACGAGTATCTTACCCGCCAGGCGAGCGGCTGCTCAAAACCTAACGTGACAGACACGCACGCGCATTACGTCGCAAGGCGACTCAAACACTCCCAGATCATGGAACACAACTTCAACTCATACTTTGTGCCAGGTGTACAATAGAACAACCTCAAACTATAGAACAGAATGGAAACTTGTGGCACAACAATGAAATCATGGAACAAAGTCAAAATCATGAAAAAGCAAAGTTAACATAATCAAAAGAAATCTCAACTCATGAAATGAAAATCTCAAATCCTCGCCCACAATCGGGCAAAGGAGAGAAGGAGCATATAACGCGAAACCTGTTTTCACACAGGTCGCTTCCACGCGCAAGCCAAACGCACAGACAAGGTGGGAAATAAAGCGAAAGGGGGGTGGGACAAAATATATGTGCAGCTCGCAACACCGTTTTTTATTACCAAACCCATCGTCGGAAATGACGCCGCGCTTCCTCGCTTTCTCTGTTCTCGCACAGCGCCCGCGATTTCAGCAGAGGCTAGATCCCGTGGCGCCGACAACTACGACTCCAACATTTGTTGGATTTTTTGGACGCTATCAAAACACCCAAATCATCGTCACGGTTCTTCGATGTAAAAAAAGACACCCAAAATCGTCGCTGTAACAGTCGAAGACCAACGGAAGGCCGCGCCGAGTATCATAGCAGAACTCAGCGAACAGTCGGGGTCGGTCTAGTTCTGCTTGGGGCGGTGCCGGACAGGGGGGGTACGGTTCCTGCGGTCCTCGGCGCTACGGGAGCGCACGATACGCTGGTGCACCGCGGCCTCCACGCAGTAGTACTGCTTGATGTACAGCTTGGGCAGGGCGTAGTTGTCGAACACCGATGCCTCGCGGATGTCACGGAGGGACGAGGCGTCCACGATGTTCCTGCTCGCACACGCATGACCAGAGAGAAAGCGAGAGAGATGGGGGTGAGGGAAGGAACAAGAGGGAGGGTCGGGGAGGGAGAGGGTCAGGGGTCGGAAAGAGGCGGAGGATGAAGCACAAAAAAATGGCCGTCGCATTCGCTACTCTTGGCGGACTCAATCGGGTGCGAGCCCTCAACAAGTCGCCAGGGTAGCTACAAATAAAAATCCCCAGTATTAGCACACACCCAATTTCGGTGACAAACTACCCCAGCCAGGTGCCAGATGTGGAAAATTCGAAAATTCCTGCAGGCGTGCATGTACGCAAAACGAAAACAGGCGTTCGTTACCCGGGAACGTCTCCTTTGCACGGACATTCTTGGCGGGAATGCCAGCAGAAAAAACTACTATTATTAGCTCCAACATATGTCAGCAAGAGGCTACCTACGCACTTAGGCTTCAATTCTAATGCAAAGAGTCCATGCGGTCGCTCGCGCATCTTCCTTCGTCTTCATCATGAGGCAGACGGACTTTTCTTTTTCGGGACTGACCTGACGATGAAGCGCTTGATGGCCTTGTCCTTGGGGATTGCCTTAGCGGTGGACGCGCATCTGAAAACAAGCGAAAAGGAGGCACGCATAAGGGAGGGGGCGGGGGGTAGGGGTTAATAAAAACGACGACAAAACTTAACCAGTTGTGAAAAGACGGGCCAAAACGGTGGAATAGGGGCAACAACGGGTGTCTGCCGCAGTACCGTCGAAGATGGTGATAAGCGACAGAACCGCAAATGGACCGCTACAGCAGGCGGTTAGGAAGGCTGTTGACAGGCACAGGGTAGCGGGTGACAGAGCGCGATAGTGTCGCGATTGTAACGTTACCGTTGCCAAACCAGCAGCCCTACCGTTCGGAAGGCTGTTGGCAGGCACCCCCCCACCCACCAGCCTTCCTGAGTGCATACAACTTTACCAGGTATGTACTTTCGAACCTTTTCCAACTCGTGAAAGTTCTCCAATGAATAGCCCACTACCAATTTTAAGTTTAGTCCCAACATCGGGAGCGCAGTGCTAAAATAATGGGTCAACACTTTACTAACCTGGTTATGAATAGGGTATGAATATCATCATCATGGCGGTGGCAAACAGAATAAAAACCAGACCATCATGTATTCGTGTTACATTTTTTGGCGGGGGGGGGGCGCCAACTTGGAAATCGAGAGGCATAATGGTTGTAACCGCAAAAAAAGGGGGTAAAACGAGGGCACTACTGTAATAGGGATCACCCACCACAAGAGGGTCTGGCTTATCTCCAAACGATACGCCCGCATGCATGCCTTCCCAGCGAGTACAAACCCCCGCGCGACAACAAGTGGTTGCCAAGAGTGTTGCAGCAGAGGTTACCACGCCCTCCGCGCAAAGCATAAGGTAATCTTCATGATGTAGATCTCAACAAAAACCCGGCGGCGGTTAGCCATACTCTGTAATAGGCCGGCAGGGTCCTCGGCGGAAAGAGGGGCAGCTTACGCTGTCGTTGTCACGGTAACCTCGTTATTTCGGCAATCGAGACAACTTGGATTGGACACCACGACACATAAATGGATGTGAAGTGGGATTAAAGTTCACTTTTTCCATTTTTACTTATCCGCCGAAATACAAAAAAAAAGAACGGGAAACAGGGCTGCTGCTCTGTCGTAATACTGTACCAAAATCTATGAGAAGTGCTAGTTTACCAGTCTGACAGAGATACTAGCGCTGTTTCGGAAATTCGTCAACTAACCGGAGGTATGCCATCGAACATGTAATATGAAACAGCACAATATTTACGGTCAGACTGTTTCGAGCCTGATCGCGATTTGAACACTGCTTGGCGATTCGTCCACTGCAAATAGCAGAAGGTATACCGTCGAACGTACAGCTATATCAGGTACCAGGTATATATCAAATATCACTATATTTGCTACCAAACTGTTATGTACGACTCTTTCGTGTAGGCGTGTGGGGAGGCTATGAACACGACGGCAACGATCACCACAAAAACCACGCCGCAAACACAGCCTCCTTACACTGTGGACTCGTACATACCTGGTATACACCAGGCCCCTCAGTGCCACAGAAAAATAATGGCGAAGGAAAAAAAGGCTAGAGCGGTGAGGGTCGAGCTCGGAACAAAAACATTCTCCTCTATGCGGCAGGGTCTGGTGGTATTTTTAATGCGGGCGATTCTGAAATGAACCCTCGGATAGTGACTTGACGTCGGCGGCTGATATTACGCTTCTTTCACAAAAAGATAGCGCCGAAAAACCGGCGCTCAACTCATTGAAATCTACTTCGAAAACATCACCATAGACACATTTATACCCTGGAGGGAGCCCTGGCTGTTTCGTGTGGCCCATGTTGGAATCGTCAGGATTTTCGACACTTTTCCCGTCCGCAGTCCCAAAGGGGTTTAGCTAGATTTAACTTGACGCCTTGAGAACTGCAGTTAGTTGTACACGCGTCTTGGAAAAAAATCCTAGGAAATATATTTACAGCAGAGCTAACTGGTCGGCGACGGGGCTGATTGGCCAGCACTTCCATGTCGGCAAACGCGTTCTCGCTTTGTTCAGACGCGGACGCAACCCAAGCGAGTGAGTGCCCTCGGCAGGAGCAAATAATAAAACTTACACATACTGGCACTCGCGTAAAATAGTATCGTAGTGTAGGATACTTTATGCCGTTCAAAATAGGTTAAGCATGACCATGGAGGCATATGCAGAAGCATGATCGCGGCGCCAGCGGCCCAGATCGAGAAACGATGCGGTTATTAATCCGACGGGGGTTTCCATGCTGTCTTGAGGCGTCCGTTTTGTGTTCAGAGCTGCTCGACGAACCGGGACAGCCGGGACCGACCGCTGATGAAGCTCGAGCTTCAAGTTTCCAGGACCAACTCCAAATCATGCAGTTCAGAAACCGAAAGACATGATGTGAATAATATCCTGCCAGGTTTAAACCCCTTTTAGGGCCAAGTTACTTGGAATTAGACTCGTATGAATGCTGAGATAAAGGCTTCACACATCGGACAGATCATATCCCTATTCATGATCTGTGCCTCTGAGGGCAGACAGATTCCTGGTCTATACGGTCTGCATGGCCTATAGACCATATTGCCGGGTGAGAGCCGTATGATCTGTACAACCCTGCACATGTTTCCTGGGTTGGATCTGGACTACACAGACCCTGCACAACACGCCAGCCTTGCAGATATACCTGGTAGTATCTAGCTGAGCTATTTGCAGCAGATACAGGCTACAGCAGTTCCGTCCTGGCGGTGGTCCGAGATACCGTATGATATGTATGGCAAGAGAAGAGAACAGCGAGTTAGGGCTGACGGCCAGCTCAACATGATCTCGAGAGCAGACCATATGCTAACACCGCCGTCACTCTCGTTTAGATCGACCGGCCAATGCAATGAGGCCACCCCAAACATCGACTGCTGTCAATTGCCCTTATATCAGTTCAGAAGTGTAGGCAGTAGACCGTACTGCCGCTATCGTACACATAATACGAGATTCTAAAAGAAATGTAGACTACGAGTACACCATTGATGAGAACCATGTGTGAGAGATGCACCGCCCCAGTGGTCAAGAGCCAGTTGTTGCAATCGCAAACGGCACCCATGAACAGGTGGTATGTATCATACAACTGGTTACTTGTCGAATCAAAGTGTGTGCAGTAGCGAAAGCTGCAACACCGTTTCGGCCACAGGGCGAGCAATTTTTTTACCGGTATTGCAAAGGATTTTCGTGCAAGACTTTTTGATGCAGGGGAGACCTTCCATGAAGTAATGCTGCTGCAGGAGTACAGTCAGAGAGACCATTGATCGACATATATTATACGCACAAATAAAAGAGATCGGAAATGTTCGTTGCTCATAGAAGTAGGGTGTGGTTTGAAAGACAGCCCAAGAGAGCAGGTGTACTGCTGCTGTGCACAGCAGCACTGGTGTTGCAAGCAACGTTACTGGTGTTGCAAGCAGCGTTGTTGGAAGCAGAAACGCTACTGCTCGTAGTGCAAAGTACACAGCAGTATAACATCTTCTCCAACATAAGCCGGGCTCCTCGTTCAGCACGATACCGCAGCAGTGCACCGCATGCCGTGCAAAGTGCAGGAGGGAAACAGATGAAGCAGGGTTGGGTACTGCTGCTGTACGAGTAGCAATGGTCTCAGTCTGAAAGTTGGCCACACACCACCCAAGGAGGTTCAAAACGTACCAAAGGGAGAGAGAGCGGCACCCCGAAAAGCTACACAACCTTTTGCCACATGCCACGGTCGGCGAACACACAAAAGCGGCGATAATCGTCCTGGTTCAGAGAGAGGCAAGGAAAAAAACTTGGGGCGTTGTCTATGTACAGCAGGCTTTATGTACCAGTGATCGGTCTGGGTCGTCGGACTCAAGGCGGTGGTATAGACAGAGGAGGAGACAGGGTTGGTCGGTCGGTCTACTTGGCCTTCTGAACCTAGTACACCTCTACCCTCCAGACTTCCTTCTCCCACGTCTTGGGAGGCAAACTACTTGCGATTAGCGTAGGACGATTTTTGCTGTGATCGGCCTTCTTATGGTGGTGAGATGCCCACAACACCAAAACGCACAAGCTGAGTCGAAGCTGTTTGCGGAAGCTGCAAGTTGGCGCCTCATCCCTACAGCTGGGATAGTAAAATAGGTGAGGTAATGGTCTGATGCAGTGTACGCAGGACAGGCCTGGTTACCAAACGGTAGCGACACAGCACCGACCTACCAAGCAAGGCCTGCCCCGGATTTCTCTCCACATGGCTGCCTGCTTGTTACCGAAAGCTTGCTCGTGTTGACGGAAACAAAAGACGGACGACTCACCGCACACGCACGACGTGCCCACGTCCCTTCTTGTTCCTCCCGTGGTTCCTCCTTTTGACAGTCATCCTGCTGAAGGCTTGGGTGTGCGGCTGCTAATACCTGTAGCTGCTGAGGGGCAGGGCAGAGGCAGGGTGTGGCTGAGAGGAGGTTATCATGATTGGCCCAAATCATGCCGAAACAGTTTACCCGATTGGCTAAAAGATAACTACCCCGAAACACATACGAAACCCCCTCGGCGGGGATCGGGGTTGTTGTTCGTCGTTTTAGTTTCGTTGTTGCACACAACGCTGCATCAAGCACCAGGTACGCGGCGATAGGGCCAGGTTCGCCATGCCAGCTTGGTACCCCTCCTTTGCGAAGGGGTTGCCCCGAAAATCAAGAGGTGGGGTATAGCGTCGAACCTGCAACACGCTTTGCGCGATCCTTTGTTCGACGCGTCCTGGATCGAAGTATGACACCTTATTGGGTTTAAATGTAAGGACTGTTTTAAACTCATACTAATAACACAACGGTATTTCATTTTCTGTCTACAGTGGTACAAGCGAAGCTTTGGGTCCGTCGGCATGCTATGTTCGCGCTCCAGTAGACCACTCGTACTGCCGCTATCGTACAGTAGCTATACCCTGTCATATATACACGCACGCCAACACCATCATTACATTGCGCCCATTCCCTGGTATCATGCTGAACTTTTGTTGTGTCTGTTTGGTGTTGGTATCGCTGCTTGCTTGTACGATGTGTAACTGAACCAATTATCTGACGGTTTGACCGTTGTACCTTTTTCCTCCCCACGCGCCGTGCGTGGGGCGGGGGCGCGTGGGTACCGGCACGTGCCGGGTAGTGAACATAGGAGGAAGGAGGAGCATTTGTTACAAAGATTTGGTGCTGGATAATGAACGGTGTACCAGTATGATGGCCAAAAACTGTTGCAGTCCTTAGAGCTAGCGATATCTTAGCAAGCGGAATATTTTAGCTTCTCTGTAGCGGCATCTTACGATCATACCTTGGATCTTAGCGTCGCATCAAATAGGCGGAGCTCTACTACTAATACTATTAGTAATAGCAGGAGTATCGGACGATCCAGCAGGAGGGAAAGCTCCGCGTGGGTGTTGGAGCTACGTGCATGTAAATACGCACCTAGCACTACGTACAAAACCTGGAAGAGCCACGCCGCTATACCCGCGATCGTTTGTGGTTGATTCCCCTCTCGACGACAACCCGCGAAAACTCGATGGTGAATCCAAGCAAACCAACGCGCAAAACCTATACAAACTAAAATTCCGTTGTAAAGTACGTGTGCGTAGGCAAGATATGAATGGATGTTGGAGCTTGGCGCGTTCTGATGGTCGTGGACGACGTGCAAGCTGTTTATCGAAGAGTGGGCGCTCTCATAATTTCTTTAGGTTTAACGACTACCAGGCCATGATAATAACTGCCACTCCCTATTCAACGCCGCACCGAGAGGTAGACGTTTCGACAACCTATTTTCCACCCCCCCTCCCCCCCGGTCTTATGACTACGGCTATGCAAGAAATGAGTACACCCCCTCCCCTCCCCCCCCTCTGCTGGTAGATGCAAACGTATACGACAGCGGCGTCTAAAAGCTACAACAGTAGTGGTAGCAGTAGTGGTAGCAGTAGTGTAGTGCCAGTCGTACACCTAAAATAATGTGAGGTGGCGCCTAATAGCAGCCGCGTCACGAAATAAAGGAAACGGGTGTACAAGTTAGACACCAGGAACAGCGACAGACCGACGTGATTGCTTCGCATCAGCCGACTGCGGGGACCCAGCCCATACCCGTACGAGTATGAGACTACGGCAGACGGAAACGCACACCAAACTTGCCTAAAAATGAGAGGTCTCAGGTGCAGCTAAAAAAATGGGGCACGTCGGAAAGCAACCACTCAAAACTCGCGGTCCGTACAAGCGCCAACACAAAACACCTACTCTAAGCTAACCTTGAAACTTTATTGTGACACTATCCTTGAGCAACCTTTGAGCACAGGAAACTTATAGGATTTAGTGAAGCGCACCGCTGGCAAGATTTCTCGAGTCATAATTTCTTAGCGTCCCCAAAATAGTAGCCTTTTTGACGTTATTACATGGTTATTCCATATTATATATATTGCATCTGCCATCCGACAATGTGCAGCATTTGGTGTCAACAATCAAAACGATGATATAATAACTGAAAATCCAGACGAAGAAAAGCACACAATGTGTCCAACAACCAACAACGAATGCTAGATGTGCGTCCATGGTTTCCTGGCCCTACCCCCTCCAGCCACCAGGGCCAAGCCCCTGCCCCCATGCACTTCCGAAGAAGCATCAAACGGCAGTCCGCTGTCGAAAAAAAAAACTTACTCGTGGGGCCTTTACTCTGTAAGCATGTGGGAAAGCGAACGAGAGCAAGGGCGCCGTTGGAAAAAATGAAGGAGCACCTAAAGGGGGGAGGGGTGGTACAGAGTACGGGCGGCTCAGCCTAACATGTTCCTTGACCAATCGATACCGGTACCAATACCCGGGCACACATTTATCGTCAACACTGACACCTACCGCAACTGCTGCCCCATCCTGTCCATTTCCCACAACGCCGTTTTCGACTTTTCAATGTATTGCACTGGGGGCTGTCCTGCTTTGCCAACGTTTGCGACACCGCAAGACTGGTGGAAAATGGCGACGACGTAGGTTGTCTGCAGAAGAGACTTGCAGATGGCTGGCACGCAATGACTGTGAAGGTACACTTGTGTTGTTCAGGAGAACAGAAGAGAGAGATACATTGGAAAGGGGGCGCTTATGTGGCCGGAGTGCTCAGGAGAGCCCCCAAAAACAAACGATGCGGGGCAGCAATAACAATAATATACCAGGTAGCTATTCATTCGGGCGAGGGGATTATTAAAGCCAACAAATTAAACCGTCTGGTGAATTAAGCCGCTACCCGAGCCTGGCCGGTTTCGCGCAAATCCCAAAGCCGGGGAAAATCATAGGGGCATCGTCTACAGAGCCAAAGCTTCAATGGTTACAACCAGCCGCTATTCACCGGTGATTTTTGTTAGGCAGCTTGTACGAGCCTTGGTGGGCAACGTAGCGAGCATGAAGCGTTTAGCTGCAACATGGACAGCAGCTGTTGCTGACAATTGAGTCTGCTATGGGGAGCGTCAAACCACGCGCAATCGCAAGCGACCCTCAGAGAGGAACACCAAGGACACACCAGCCGTACAGTGCACTACTAACAAACGCAGAACATGCCTTCAGAACTTTCTACTAACAGCGCAAAAACGACCTAAAAAAAGACAATAATACCACGCAAAAAAAACAACCACTGTTTTACTTCACTACGAGGGAACAGCATACATTTCGCAACATATGCGTCCACGACCGCACCTTCTTCCGTAAACAACAAAAGTTCCGCACAAGAAATTCGGTCAAACGTGACAAACTGCTGCAGCTTCTATGTATACTGCAGCATTTTCGTACTACAGCAGTCATGGGGACGGTGTTGCCTCCATATCACCGCGCCTATGGCGGCTATTTCGGGATCTTGCTCTTCCCCGCTGACTTGGACACTTTCTTCTTGTCTACCCTTCGCAGCAGATCCACCTCCTGCCAATAGCGCGCGACTGCCACACGGTAGCAAGCGGAGGAGGATCGAGGGGATACAGTGAAGACGGCGCTCTGAAATTGATCGCGGTGCTCCAATACGTTAACAAATGCGGGAGCTATAGAATTTTCACACGTATATAGATAAAAGGCTTATCAGGCATTCATACGCATTCGAGCCAAATATAAGTCACAGCTAACGTATTTGAAATAACTTTTATAAAGTATAAGTCTGCAGATCACATGCTTACGCTATCCATTTGGTTTTAGTACAGTGAGTTGCGCTAGGCCTACAGACTCAAAGGCTCGTGCATAAAGTACCGGTACTGCAGCCGTACGCTCGTAGCATATGCAGCGTGCGTTGTTATTTTCATGGTCAGAAGCGCAAGACAGGCTCAGCGCAACTCACTTCGCACAAACAAATTGCAAGCGCGGTCAGGGAGCGCTCTGCGTCAAAGCGAGGTTTCTAACGAGGGACGCCAAGCAAGGGCCGCCCATCAACGCAGTCTTAACCGTCGACCTCAACAACCGGGAAGCGTCACCGGGCTTGTTGTCCCCCAGCAATGACGTGGTCTGTGCTATTCAAGGTGTATTGCTGTGCAGAGCAGTTTCCCAGGAACCCGCGGCGGTTGCAAACTAACTGGGAATACTGAGTCCATGCTATCAAGGCCGGCAAATGCACGCGGGTTCCTTAGATTCCTAAGTCGTCCCTCTTAACTCATGCCCTACGGCATTGTACAGAAACACACATCTTACTCTAATTCCAAGCAAATAGTCTCCGAAACAGGAGTGCAGTCCTACAGGGGGTAAACGACCACATGTTACAAGCAAGACGAAGAGTATTCGATCTTCAGGAGAACCGTCGGACACCGCAAAGCAGAAACGGCGACGGCCAGCGAGCGCACGCGCGCGAGAACCGTCGGCAACGATCACTCACATTCTAACTCGACGGAGCGCACGATGGGGTCAATACTAGCTTTTCCGCTGCCTCGCTGTCGCCGCCGCCGGTCATCGTTCCCCGCGATCAAACCCCCATCGCTTCCACTCATCGTGGGAACAGAACCCACACCCGCCATCTCGCCGGTTGCTGTACGCGCAGACATCTCATCGCTTGCAATGGTAGGGATCGCCGGACAACGCGCCTGGGTCAGGCTGGGCTGAGCGGGTCTCATCGCGGCCTCTATGCCTGCCACTACCGAGGCCGCGCTCTGGGCCGCCGGAGCCGGCGGTGTTGCGGCATGCAGAGGGTTGTGACCACCTCGTTCTTCGCGCCTCCGACCGTCTGCCCTCTCCCTCGCTACTGTACCTCCGCCGCCGCCGCCACCGCCGCCGCCAGAGATACCGGTCCCGTTTTTGGCGCCTGCAGCTGCAGTGGTTGTCGCGACGGCAGCTTCTGCGCTCCCAGACGAAGACACCGACTTGGTCCACGCGGTCGAAGAAGGCGCGTTCTGAGCGCCAGCAGCGGCGAACCGATGAACTACTAGAAATTCCGGCAGAACGAAGGCCTCGTTGAGCAGGAGATACTCCTCTTCGCGAGGGAAGTACACCGAGTCGAACTCCGCCTGCCCCGGAGGCGGTGACGGCAGAGGAGGGCACGGGAACGCAGCGCCTTCCGCTGCATAAGACAGCGCGCCCCTCGCGTTATCAGCCGATTGCGGGTCACCGGCGCCAGCCCTGCGGCTTGCCGAGGGGCTCGGAGAAACGCACATGCTCCCGATCATGACGCGACAGAGCGCAAGCAGCCGCAGCCCGGAGACAGCCCCTGCTTCGTGTCTACGCCCTTCGTCGGACGCTGGTCGCTGCCCCGGCCGAGAGTCAGGCCGGGGTGCCGCTGCCATCGCAACCGGCGACGAAAAAAGCCCCGCTGCCCCCCCGTTTCCCGCCTCAGCACGGTTAGCGTACTCGCGCTCCTCTTCGAGCGTGCCGTAGCGCGAAAAAGCTCTTGGGAACACCAAAGGCTTGGCTTGTGTCACGCCACCATCAGCGGTGGCCACGCGACGATTGGCGGCGATGGTGTGGCGGCTGAGACCAGCCCCCCCCCTGCCGCCAATTCGCGTAGGCCCGCACCTTTGTCAGCCCAGATAAGGTCGATGGGATCCCCATCCCAGTCGTACCCCTGTGCGGCAGTATCCGCACAAACTGGGCCACCACCCCCGCCACCTGGCATGCCGGTTCCCATCCCATACAGAACGATGTGCTCTAGACTCTCGTCGGGCACGTGGCAGAAGAGCCCTTTGACCTTGCAAGAGTCCTTCTCCTTACCGGCGCGCTGGAACCTATCCAACAAGAACTTGTTCTCTATCTGAGCATCGGAGTGAGACAGGGGGGGTGGTGTAGAGGGGGGGGGGGGGTTCGTCGGTGACAACGCCTAGATAGATAACCACTGCTAGGGTCGTTCTCAACAAAAAAAAAAAGTGTCATGAATCGTGGCAAAAAAAACGTGACAATATCGCGAATCGTGACAGTGGTTACGCATCGTAACATTTTTTTTTAATCACAAAAAAAATGATGTTATCAACAAGAAAACCGTGACATAACGCCAACGTACAAAAATCACGAATCGTATATTTTTTAGTTATTTACGAATGATTCTTAGACACTCGTGCTGGGCATAACATTCAATTCAGCTGACCGCAAGAAGGAAAAACTTGATAGGCACGTTTTTTCTCGAAGTGAAGGCTGCAACGCGATGCCACAGCGATGGGAGTTGCGGAACTCCGCCCCCCTACGGAAGAGAAACAAAAAGCAACACGTATCCGTTGGTTGGCCAATAAAAGCAGTTGGAGCTATCACACAATACATATGACGAAAACCTACACGGCGCTCTATTCGTGTAGACAGAGGGGGCAACACAACATTTCCGGTAATAACCTGCATCCATTATTCGCACCACCGACCTACGCAATGCTCAGCTACCTTTTCCTGCTTTGAAGGCCAACCTCAGAAACAAAAGAGCTGCACTATCCCGGGTTTAATCCGTTTGGGGCTTTTTAGAGGGAAATAATGTCGAAAACCCCCGACGAGTACAGCATTGATCACACCAAGCAGCCCGGGCCGTTGGAGTAGAGGATGCGTCCGAACTGCGATGTAAGGAGCCGCACGACATGCACGCAATGATAATACTCCTCCTTCTTGGACGCTCTTCTTAGATGCTTGATAATATCGTAATCGTCGTCGTTCGGTCGCATTACACGGGCGCCAAAAGGACTAACGCAGTCCGACCGCACCTTGTAAATGTCTAGAACTCTCACGGCACCGTACGGTGACTCGCTCGAGAAGAACTCGGGCTTGACGTTCTGTGTCGCCGCGCGGAGGCAGCGCGCGTGCTGGGGGTGAGATGGCGGCAGACGCCTGAGAACCACGCTCCCTCGCGTCCGGTGCTCGGCGATTGCGGCGAGCGAAGCCAGCCTCGCCGCCAGCTCCAGCCGCTCCGTTTCTCTCCTGCAGTGGGCGGCTTCGGCTGCCGTCTGCGCGTCTTCTTGCGCCATCTCGGCGCTTGCCACTGCCGCAAACCTTGGCCGGCATTGGCAAGGGCAGCGAAGGTGGCGGCGGCGGCGGCAATTAATTGTCGTGTGAGAGATACACCATAACCACTGACAGTCAACGATGCCGTAGTTTTTGATAGTGGGAACGGCGTTAAACATTGTACAGTCGTGGTCCCGTGTTAGTGCCGTGCCCTTTAGTGCAGGGCCCCAGTGTAGCGCGGTGGCAATCGCTTGCCACGACGTCGTCCTACAGAGTACAGCACGGGATAGTTCGGGGTCCCACTTTAGTGCGGGTATTGTCATATAGCAAGGAAGGCACTGAACTAACGAGGGACCACGACTGAACAACTGTAGTTTGGGGCGTTGCTTGAGGGTTGCGGCGTGTGATTCGCTGTCTGGCTGCCCCAAAGGAACGTGCCAGCGCTGGGCGTATGGAATATGAATGGTACAGCCGTCGAGTAATAGCTCACCAGAAGCGTTGCCGATCGTGTTTGGTGCTGGTATTGCGTCAGGGACGATGTGCTATGCTTATGCGGCAGCGCCCGAGAAGCGGTGGCAGCGGCAGTGACGGTCGCAGTTGGAAGCGACAGCACTTCAACAGCGAAGGACGTGTTTCACCGGCTCGCAGGCCTACCCGAACGGTGATCTCTCAGGCGAAACAAATGTCAGGAAATAATACACACAGGTACGCAAATAATTTGGGTCTATTTCGAGAAACATTTCCTCTGTCTTGTCATGTGTCCAGTATGATAAGCAACCGGATTCTCCCAGGGTACTTCCGTAGAGCAATAAACAAAAACTATCATGTCCACAACAATATTACGTGACACCGAAAGGCGTGGAAAAGGAGCTCAAGAACGTTGTTGTATGGAGAGGTATGACGGAGCTAGGCTCACGGGGTCTGTTACACGTAGTTGATGCCGACGCACCGCCAGAGTGACTGGCGGCGATGGAGCATGCAGCGCACCCGATATAACACCGCTTTCGAAGAAGCAAGGCGAAGGATGACGACAAGTATTAGCCTTGCGCGTTCTGCTGTAACAGCAGCGGGCTTGTCTGTCAGAGGCTGCACTCCACACGTTTTCAACACATTAACCCCTTCGGAACTTCAGAAGCAAGTACATGGCGATGAAAATAACGATTGCGGCATCGTCGACGCGAAACATTGCGGACTGCGGTGATGCCTTAAATGGCGGGCTACAAAGCAAAGAGCTGTACGACACGCGAAGCCTGAACTGTCCAATGTGGCACGCTCGCATTGTGTTATAATACTTGTTGCATTTACTCATTAGTTTCGCCGCAATACATCCCGCTGCTCCTCTCACCTAAGCACAAGACTGCCCAGTCGCGTGTCCAGCCGGGCGCGGCCGTCGTCGCACCCCCCCTTGAACTCTGCCACCGCCTTCTGGACCGCGATCAGACGCGTCGTCGCCATACACCGCGCAATCGTCCGTGAAGCCTTGAGGTGCTCGATCCTTTCCAGCCTCGCCGACCGCCGCTCTCGGCGGGCGCTCGACACGAGGACTTGCAGGCCGGGGCTAGGGCGATCTTCTTCTGTTGCAGCTGCCGGAGATGTTGGTACTCCTCCTTCTCCTCCTCCTACAACGAAGGGGTGGCCATTTCCGGCGTCGTCGTGGGTCTCTAGGTCGGGATGGCATAGCAAAAGGGAGCGAAGGTTCCCCGACAAGCCCGCTAGGAGCCCCGCAGAAGGGTGGTCGGCCGCAGCATTTGCAGCAGCAGTTGCCGTCGTAGAAGTTGCAGCAGCAGTTGCTCTTGCTGCTGTTGTTGTTGCAGCAGTTTGGCTGGGATTATTACTCAACGTGCGAGTACTCGCTCTTCTGCTGTTTGAATGAGATGCGGTTGGCCGTTGTTGTTGTTGTTGTCGTTGGGGGATTGATGATCCTCCTCCTGATGATGATCCTCCTGAAAGATCGCTGAACAACAGCTCGCGCGTGGAGCGCAGAAAGAGCTCCCCGCTCACCATGAACGGCGATCCCTTCGAAGAAACGAAGTCTCCCCCTCCGCCTCCGCTCTTCTTCCTCTCGCCAGCCGCTGGTTGCGCAGAGGTGTGGACGTTGCCCTCTAAGGTGCTGCCCCTTCGAGGCCTTCGGCGAGGATTCACCATGATGACGATGCTTGAGCCGATGCTTGCCCGTTTGATCTGCAAATATGCCTATGTGGACGGAAATATAAGTACCGTTAAAATACTAATATTGATATCAAACGAATCGTATGTTTCCGTCCGGTGTGATGTTTGCGCCTGGTATATACTGCTTTTTGTGCAGTATAGAAAGTTCGAAAACGGGTCTGTACTGCTCGTTTTCGAGTTCGGAGCGACGATCACGCGCTTGCAGCAACATGCACCATGACGACCCTCCACTTTCGTTGATGCATTTCTGAGACGCAGCTGTGCGTGCTGCTGCTGTGTGCACAATCTCAACTCAAAACTCAAAACTTGCGTGTAGGGAAAGTAGACTAAAATTATCGATCGACAAACGCTACAATGAGTTTAGTCCTTCTATATATACTCGATTTCCACCACATTCCCCCACACTAAACCTGACATATATCTTCGGTTATGTCAGGAACCCCGATGAGAT
>JBBMKB010002232.1:0-17812 GCA_037833945.1 Alaria marginata | reverse complement strand
GAGCACCGTTCCTACTCCTAATAGAGACACCTCCAACATTTGGGCGCTCAGTACGTTTCTTCCATATATTACATAAACACTTTTTGCATATCTTATCTCCTTCCTGTCAGATTGGGGGGTGCGCCTAATCCGGTCTCAACTCACAAAGCATACCAGATAAAGTACCAAATATATTTTACTTACTAACAGGGGTTTGTAGACTGGTTTTGGTGTTTTTGCGTTTTTTTTGTACAAACCACGAGAGGGCGTCGACCCAACCTAACCCTAATCCTAGCCCAGGCTAAGGCTCCTCCCCGAGCGCAGCTTCGCCACGCGTTTAGGAAAATCTGAGAAAAATGTGCGCACCGCCTCAAAAACTGAACTACTGTATATTGGTTATTTTATCTGGTATGATTTGTGGGTTGAGAACACCGCAAAGGCCACTGGATTGGGGGGGGGGGGGGGCCTCGCCTAGAACAAACCAAAGGCTCAGGACACAAAGGCTTGCTGTACTGGCTCCATCCCAAACGTCAGTTTTCTCATGGAAGCTTCGACTTAATCGCTCTGATCATGAGGAGGCTACGTCAACGAGTCACATCAAACAGCCTGCCGGACGAGGGTGCAGTATCATACAAGCTGCATGCCACTCCACCATACCCTTCGCACCTTCAACGCGAGGGCGTATGAGGATGCCGTCGGTGCCTCCCCTGCCCCCACCATCCGATCGAAAAGAGAAAGCGCAGCCCGCGAGAGCTGAGTATCCGCCTTGGACGGGCTTTTCAGCTCCGTCTCGGCGTGATTGTCCCGGTGACCTTCAAGACATGCCGCCATGGCCAAAGTGAAGGACTGCCCGCACAAGTGAATGCCCTTGTTTTCCATTTCTTGCAACATCTGCAAGCGGGTCGTGGCAGGGGAACATCACGCAAGGCACACATGGAAAACAAAAAACGGCAATAAGACAACAGGAGCTAGGCGGAGAGCGACAAACAAGCATATAGCTGGTTGGCCCAGAAAACGCAGGTGTGGCACTGCGATTGGGTCGGCCAGTCCAAAGCGGGTTAGTCAAGACAAGTCGCCCCTTACCGTTCAGACGCGGCAAGTGTATCACACGTTCACAAAAACACGACCAAACAAGCTGGGAGAGGCATCGCCCACCGCCCCTCTCACCTCGATCGCGTGTCTCCCTCTGCATGGCGGCACCTCTCGCTTTCGACCCCCCCGGACCTCTTGCCTCTCGTCAACCGAGCCTCGAGCACACAAAGAAACGGCTTCCTCTTTTACCCCCCACCCGTCTCCAACTATCCACGAGTCGCCGGACCATAGGCCGGCGCTGCACGCCTTAAGGACCATGGAATAGCTGAACGCGTCGGGATTGACTTTGGATTCCTGCATCGTCCGGAGGGGAGAGGAGCGGTGCGGTGCGGTGCGGGGGGCTTCAGTGAACCAAGCCCTGCATGCTTCCCACCAGCAAAGAACACTGGGCTGCGTGCAACTTGCGGAAAACCTCTCTCGACTGTTTTGCGTGCCGGAAAAATATGTTTACCTCTCTCACTCTCGTTCTATTATACCGGTAGACGTTACCATTCCGGCGTTCGATGAGCACTGACCGGACCCAGCACACTCTTCCTCGGAAAAAAAGGAAACTTTTCAACCAGTTACGATTGCTGCACCTGCATCTCCCGAAGGAGGGACCGCGCCTCTTCCCACCGTGCGCTCGCAGCCGAGGCACGGAGGGCGTGGTTCCAGTGCACGATGTCTGGCGTCAGTTTTTCCTCCACCATTTGCAACAACAGTTCGTTCGCTCGGCTGTAGTCTCCCAGATTTCCGCACGCCTTCAGAGCACACCTTGGAATCAAGTCGGACGGGGGGGGGTTAGTTATGCCGGGTTCTAAACGTCACTGAGCAACACGAACAGTATGAGAAGCACGAGGGTTCACAAGGAAATACCGATCTAATAACTATAAATACCAAGTAAACACACATGTAAGCATGCATGAGGGCTGTCTCCGCAACAACGCGCAAAAACAAAAGCATGTTTCGGCCACAGCGCTTTGATCGGTTGTTGAGGTGTATTTCATCCGCCCCGAAAACACCAAATAGCTACGTATCACTACAGTAGGTCGCCCGATGATCTTCAACAGACCCACCTGTAGATGCTTGCGTTGAGCAAGACTCCTTCGTTCCGCCCTCGCTTGACAGCTTTAAGGACAGCGGCATCCTCGCCCTTGCCGTCGAGGGCGTGGAGCACAGAATTAAGAAGACCGGGTGTGGCCGCCTCCCAGCCCCCACCGCCTCTCACGACACGCC
The DNA here is from genome assembly GCA_037833945.1 of Alaria marginata. Lineage (NCBI taxonomy): Eukaryota > Phaeophyceae > Laminariales > Alariaceae > Alaria > Alaria marginata. Next base: position 15,526 of record JBBMKB010002232.1, on the reverse strand, counting down.
CTTCATCGGCCCCGACCTCTGGCGTCCCGACATCAAGTATCTGAGATTCCAAGGGAGTGGACGCTGCTGCTGCTCCTGTTCCTGCTGCTGCTGCTCTTGCTCCTTCTCCTGCTGCTGCGGCTCCTGCTGCTGGTGCGCCTACTGCTCCTGCTTCTACTCCTATTGCTGCTGCTGCTGCTCCTTCCCCCCCTCCTCCTCCTCCGCCCGCTCCGTCCAGCTTGTCCTCGTCTGCCGCGAGTTCGTTCGTCCTCTGACCATTACCTTCCAAGAACGTGAGCGCTAGAAGCCCGTCTCCGAGCTCCGCAGCTGCGAGGACGCCCGTGTTCGTCGCCGCCGCGTCGGGAACGACACCGTCTGCGGCCATGCGGTCCACGTAGGTCAACACCTCCGTCCACTTTTCGCCGCCGGCGAGGGATGAAATGAGGGCCCCGTAAATCTGCACAGACGGGCGGATGCGGCGGACGTACCGCGCCTCGTCGAAAATTTCAGTAGCCCGCTTCCACTCTCCAGCGCGCCCGCACCTGTTTTCCGTTTTTGGGGTCGCACCGGCGGGGTCATCAAAACATTTAAAAAAAGAACATGTTATATCAGGTATTTAAAAGTGAGATCTCCGCCATCTATTAATAATGCACGGTAAAAACCCGATGAAGATAGACGAGATTAAGATAAAAATGTTTATTTTAGGCATTTTTTGTTCCCAGCTGTCATGCATGAGGCTCGAATCACGCTACGTAGCACCTGGTCGCGGTGGAACTCTAATTTGCTTTGCCTAATGCCCCAAACAAATACCGTGAAACAGAGCTACAATATGAGTATTTGGCGGCGAAAAGACAAGACGTACTCACGCTGCCACCAGGGAGGCGTAAGTGAACTCGTCGGGGGTCACGCCAGCCCTCAACATGTTCGCCACCAGCGTCTCCGCCGCGAGTCTCTCTCCCGAGCGCGCGCAAGCGGCGACGGCAATGTTGAACGTCTGCGCGTCCGGTTTGATGCCCAGATCGCGCATATCGTCTATGAGCGTCACGCCTAGCTCCCACTCTCCACCGTGCCCGCAGGCTTGGATGACGAGGTCGTAGGTGCGCTTGTTGGGCTTCGCTCCTTTCGTGTCCTGCCACATGCTGTCAAGGAGCTAGGGCACGCGAGCGACGACGTCCGAAACGAAACGACAGGGAGCACCGACGGGGGCGGACTTAGTCGAGGAAGAGCCGGCTGGTGGCGGACACGGTGTAGATTCCAATAGAACTGCAGCAAAAATGTAACACAAACACAAATCTCCTTGCCGTCAGGGGTGGTGGTTGTGTCTGCGCCTACACTCTACGACTACGTAGGGTGGAAACGTACACGAGGAGCGTGCGGATTCGTGCACACGACAGCAACATTTAGCACTCACCGCGTAGGCTTTCTCCCAGTTCCCGTGAGGACCAGCGCAAGCGTGAATGACCGAAGTGAACGAAATCACGTCGGGCTTCAACTGGGACAAGAAAACGATCGCAACGGCGAAAGTCAACAAAAACGCCGTAATATATGTCATGCCGAGAGCTTCGGTAAAAAAGTGCGGATTTTATGTGTAATCTTGGAAGGCAATACCTGAACTGGGGTGCTGCCGGAAGCCTATCAGATGTCAGTTGAGCGGTACCCATCGAACGGCCCATTGTTACAACCGATAGTGATAGCAGTCAACAGCATCTGGAACACAACAGCTGGGTTTGCTCTTTCTGCAGAGACCTGGCGGTCATCTTCGATAGCTAATGTTCCTGCATAGTATCATCTCCTGGCTAACCAGAAACAGTACCTTTGCGGCGGGCATGTCCACCTCAAGCAGCTGCACCGCCTCCTGCCACTTCTCACGCGAAGCACAAGCATCTATGGCTGTGTTGAAGCTGACGATATCAGGGGTGTATCCTGGGGGAGTGATGGCGAGGGGTCGAGCATGATCACGTGTTAGTTGGATATAACAGCGACCGGGCATGAAGTTATCGGAGGCCATATGCGAGCCGCTCAGGGCAATGACAAACTTCAACTCAACCACATGCCCGGCGTGGTACTAATATCAACCGCTGCTCATACATGAGCTGGGCAGGTGACCAGAAGAAGTCTGGCATCGATGACAGATGACACTGCAACCTGCTGGTTCTTTCACAACACAGGGCGTTGCATGGCGGGTTCGTGGAAGAGCGTAGACAAGTATACAACGGAAAATCGACGCATCTCACCGTCTATCCTCATGTGATTCAGAAGCGCCAGCGCCACGTCCTCTCGTCCGCTGCGTGCGATAACACCCAGCGCCGTGTTGTATGTGACGATGTCCGGAAATACACCCTGCAATAGGTACGTGGGGGTTCAGCAAGAACGGAGACAAGAGATAAATATATCGCTTCACTTCTCATTCGGTGGCCCACGCTTTCATACTGTTTAGAGTCGACAGTGCCGCTCGTTAAGAGCTCGTTCAATGAAACGAAAGGACAACAGGACAGTTCGCAAGATCCCAACAAAACTGCAATATACAAGCACGGAACACCCGTACGTTCAAGCCTCTTTGTGCCCCCCCCCCGTTATTTTGCCTGCATCATACTCCTCGTCCACCCTTTACCCAAACGTCCACCCCAATGTCGCGTTGTCAGCGGCTTACCTCGCGCTCCATAACCTCCAAGAGTCGCAAAGCGGCAGCCCACCCATCCACCGCCGCCATCGCCGCGTTAAACGCCGCAGAGTCGGGAGGAACACCGCGTTCCATCATCTCTTCAAGCAGCGCCAACGCCCGTTTCCGCTCCCCCCCTACCACACAGGCGTGGATCGCTGAGCCGTACGTGTGGGCGTTCGGCTCAATCCCCCTGGATGGTATGTCTTCTAAAAGGGACAGCGCTCTTTGCCAACGACCTTGCGAGCGCGAGTGGGAGGCAACGGCGTTCCAGGGCGAACACGATAAGGAACACCGGGAATCGGGTAGGCCGCGAGAGATGAGACAGCCGAAGGATCGACAACGCCAGAGGCCGCCTTGGCAGCGGTGATGTGTTCTGGTGTCAGTGACTACACTCGAAAGACCAGAAAAATATTGTGCTTATCTGGCGGGAAGCGACGGCGTTTTGGCACCGTGGAAGACAGCATTTACCTTCTGCTTTGTGATGTTTGCCCGAACAGGATTAGAGCACGTTGTCCAAATAGAAAGTTACCATGTAAAGGTACTTCGAAGACTTATACCCCGGAGGCCCAATCGTCATCGCAAGACGTATCGGAAATCGTTATTTTGCTCGCCCCTTACCCTTGCGACCTGCGAATGCATCAGCGCTACCGGCATCCAAACCTGTGTACACCAAGTCGCAATTGTAATGCAATTGTAATATTCGTAAAATGCGTACGTGCAACGCCTTCCACAAAACAAGTACAAACGCGTTTGCTGTGAGTTCAATCGATTTAGTGGTCAATACTCAGCTTTGCAGGCTGTATGATACATTGAATCCCCCTATTTACCGACTGAGTAAAAGTTGCGTACCTCCTCGAGCGCATGCACTGATGGCCGTTCCGTAGGTGACGATGTTGGGCTCTATGTCTCGCTCCAGCATCAGGTCCATGATGTCCAGCGCATGCTGGAAGGGCACAAACAAAAACAACACGAGAGATACCGTACGTGTTCTTAGTACGAGCTGGTGTGACCAAGTGGAAGATTATAATTGATCGTCGTGTTTGCAACCGTTGGGAAACATTAGGACTCCGAAATTGGTATACGCAGTCGCGGTGCCAGCAGTATGCCCCCGACATAATATTCTACCCACTACGAACACATCTCTTGTCGTGCTACATGTATGGCACACGCAAGTAACTACCGGTACGATCCAGTCTTGGAACCAGAGTCAAAGGGTACTAATGATACTCGTAAAACAGTATGCCCCCGACAGAATACTCTACCCACTACGAACGCATCTCCTGTCGTGTTACATATATGGTACAAGCAAGTAACGACGATCCAGTCTTGAAACCAGCGTCAAAGGGTACTATTGATATTCGTAAAGCTGGCCAGCCTGGACGAAGTATTCGAAGTTTCACCTGCCACTCGCCGGCCCGACCGCAGGCGGACATGGTACTCGTGAAGCTGATGACGTCCGGCACGAGGTGTCTGGTCTCGATGCTCGCCAGCAGCTCAAGTGCATTCTTCCATCTATTACCATTCGTCGCCAGAGGAGGCAACACAGGGCAGAGCAGAGTGTGTACGTATATTGGGTGAAAATCATCTGACCTCAAATCATTTTACTACTATTTATATAAAATATATATATCCTACACCAACTTTAAGGTTCGTCCGCAAAACGTGGGTACAGTTCTAAAGGGGTCAAGCACGAGTATGAACGTACGTCCTCACGTAAGACAAGCGAGACGACGTCGTGACTACAAGCTAATTCTGAAACACGTCGGCCCCAACCAGCGCACTGCACCCCAACATGTAATTCAAACCAAAATTAAAGTCGTCTCCTGAATTACAGGTACTGAGAAACTTGATCCATGACCGACGGCCAAATCTCGCGGAGCCAGCGCCGACCAAGTCGTGGAGCACGCCGCTCGCCTTCGAAACCCACTCTTGAGGCACACAATGAAGGATTAGAGAGCCACGAGTAGCATCGACTTCTGCAGCTACTGCTGCCGTAGCAAAGCTAAAGCCGCCTCAGAAGGCTGGTCGTCCTTACAGGGCATTGTGGCAATTTGACAGTCAAGACAAGTTTTGTAACGCGTATTCTACTTATCATGCGCGAGTACATTAATTACATGGCGCAAAACAGTAGGAACCCGTGTCGAGTTGTCTGAAGCGTCCACCGTACACCAACGCACACAAGTTGACGGCAGCTACAAATACCCTGATGCGCGGGTTCCTAGCGACAGCTACACTATTCTTATAACTGCATCACCTCCCAGCCTTCGCCACAGCGTTGATCGCGCCGTTGTAGCTGAAAATATCCGGACGAACGTCAGACGCCTCTCTTTCGATCTCTTCCAGCAGCGCCAAAGCTTGCTGCCACTTTCCGGCGCGCCCGCAGGCCGAAATGGCGCCGTTGAAGGAGTAGACGTCCGGAAGGATGCCCATGGAACGCATCCTATCGAGCGTCGAAAGCGCCTCCTTCCATCTGCAAGTACAATCGAACTCTCCACGTTAGCAGGTTAAGCTCAACTTCGAAGAGCGCGCTCTAGGTCAAATCGGGTGGTGTATTGGCGTGGGGTTGTAACGGAAGACTAGCCAAAAAACCCTAACACAAACTTTAAACTACGATATAGATCTATTAATACCAGAAGTGGCACCTACCGGTATCCGGTTCACATTGGGAAAGGCAAATCCGCAAGTCAAATACGGGCGCGACTGAAAGGCCCTCTGATACGTACATACCGGTACCTGGTATCAGGTAAAGTATGTTGGAGCAGCCGCGTCCAAAATTCAAAACCTCCAGTGCTCCATGTGTGCCTACGACAACCTGACGACAACCTGAGTACGCAGTACAGCAGTACAGAGTCCCTTGTACAGCGGCAGTGCAGGCAATACTCCAAGCTTGCCTCGTGTTCATCTAACAGTGCATCATGTCTTACCTGCCGCATTTGCCGAGGGTCGACAGGGCAACGTTGTACGTCTTCACGTCCAACCTGTCCGCGCGCTTTTCCCAATGATCCAATATCTCCAGCACCTGGGGCGACACATGTACAATGCCCGGGAGAAAGGCGTCAGAGGTCAGAGGAGATTGGATCTGGGGAAGGAAGTGCTTGACGCAACTATTAATAGATGCTGGTGAACGTCTCACACGAATCACACGTATGTATCGTACAAGAGTTGCGACTTCCATTATACGAGAAGCAAAACACACAGACTGCCTCCCATACCAGAGACTCCTAAACAACCGCCATGAGCCCTACGTAACAGTAGTTGGTGACTACACGTACCCAGTAAATCCTGGCTGAAGCCCTACAGTAGTAGTGCGGACTATATGAATACTTCACTGGCGAAGTATGTACGCACATCCGCCCATCTCCGACGTTTGCCTGCTGCCACCATCCTGTTTCGCGACTGGTAGACGTCGGCGTCCCTATTGCTGCTCCCGTTGCTTCTGCTTCTGCTGTTGATGCTGCTGCTGCCACTGCTGGCGCTGCTGCTGCTGGCGCTGCTGCTCTTGTTGCTGTTATTGCTGGTGCTGCCGCTGGTGGTGCTGCTGGTGGAGCTGCTGCTGCCCCTACTGCCGCTGCTGCTGCTCAGGCTGCTGACCAGGCTGCTGCTGCTGCTTCCATTGCTGTTGATGTTGCTGCTTCCGTCAAATCTGGGTACACGCGTAGCCTTAGCGCTGCCCTGTTCTGGCTCGATGCCAACACCACTATCGCCGTTGCATCTGTCGTTCGGCATCCTCCGTTGTTGTTGTTGGTTCCGGTCCCTCAACATGGTAGACATGGGGGTGCGAGAAGCGGCCTGTCGTCGTGAGGACGGAGGACGTTGTCGCACCCTGCTAGTGCTACATCGACCGATGACAGCAGGCACAGCCTCGAACCCATGCTTCGAGGCTGGCAAAGCCACGAAGGACGCAATGTCTACAGAGGAGCTACCCATACCAGCAGTGGGGACGAGGGTTATACCATGCTTCAATCAGAACTCTGCCTGTGAGCCTCGTGTGGGGTGTTCGTGTGTTCTCGTGCTTCGTCATGTTGTCAGGGTTTGCTATATACTTCGGTGGCATGTTTTTCATTTTTCATGCTGCGGAAAAAAAAACGAAACCGTAGGTTTTAGGTTTGAACGTTTGAACGACGACAACACGACAACACCATTTTTTGGTATACGAGGCCAATACTTGCTACGGTATCACTTATCGATACTACGGCAGTAGCCCGCTACGCTGTGACCTGCAGCAGTTGTAGACTGGAGCCTGGCGGCGCTGTATTCTGTGTACGGCCTTGGGTAGGATCAGCTGCGTATACACGAGGATACGTCGGGCGCATTCAATTGCAAGGTGCAAATAAATCATGCCGCCTTTGCTCAGTCCAGCGCCGAAGTATTCCGGACAGCAAGCCGTCCCAAGGTCGTTTTGGGAATCCGAATCCGATCGCTACTGGGAGAAGTGCCGACGCAAGCGGTCCGTGGGCAAGGTGGTTGCAGTGGTTTTAGCGGTTCTTGCTGTGGCGATTCTTCCGATCGTGGTGGTCGGGGCGCGACGGAAATCCGAGGCCGCAGGGTGAGAAATTATTTGAATTCGTCGCAGCATATCATACATGCGTACGTACCTTTCGTCGATTGTCTGCATGTATGTGCGGTATGTGTTCCGCGAACTCGTCCACATGCACATGCACCTTTGTTTTTATATTACAAAAAAAAAAAACACTGCAGAGACCGAAAATTTGGGTCGAAACTCATCTTTGCAAGCTATGTGTGATACTCCGATCGCGTATTACAGGGTGTGTATGTCCTCATGAAAGATATAGGTCGGCGGCTCCCCTCAGTGCTAGCTAATACCAGGGTCAGCAGGATGATGCTAATCAATCTGTGCGCGGAAACTATAAAACACGTTTTGAGGGGGACAAAATCTGACTGCTGTGGAACGTGATATATATATAATCGTAACACATGGGGGGGGGGTAGCAATTGTGTTAGATTGTACAAATGAACAGGAGCTACTGCACGAAAACGTGTTAGGCCTCAAGAGATTATGAGGGCGGCGGGGTAGTATGAAGGGGGAGAGGGGTTACATCAGGTATATTTATCTCTCGGGTGTAAAAACCCTTTGACATCTGAAAAAAAAAAACATAGGGCAAGCTCTCGCAATTGTGTAAAACTACATATCCTGCTCTGTATCCACGGGAGGTTGTTTGAAGTAGGTATCCCGAGGTATACCCTAAACGTGAGCAGCACTGGGGTTGTCGTTCATACGGGGGAGTACTCGTATCCTTACGGTCCCAGCCTCCCTGCGTTTTTGTACTGCTGGCGTGAAATATCCGCAACAAGTACACGCGGCTTGCCGTCTTGTCGTTGAAGAGGAGGATAGAGGGTTCAGCTGGGTCCTGCGTGTTGTGGACTCCAGGCTGCTCGTACTGCGTAGTATCACCCTACACTAAATATCAAACACACATTCACGAGCTGTACGCACCATTTTTTGTCACGGTCTCCTGCCATACGTAGCGTGCATGAGGCGTACCATTATGTCACGGACCCTCTTGATACATGAGCTGTACAATTATGCCACCAACTCCGTGCGCACACAAATGAGTCTCGTGTCGTTACATCACGGACTGCCTCAGGCAGGCCAGCATTCCGTTGATGCAGCACCCGGGGACACCCGGGGATAGATCACCGAGAGCAATAAACCCTCGACATACACTACAAACTCCTATTATCCGCAGAATTGTATCGAAACAAACGAGATGCTAGCCAGAGGTTATCTCCCAACCAGAAGCTTGTGCAGTGACATGTCGCTGCAACGTGTCCTCTTTCACTGTTGAGCTTGTCAACTCAATAAAGTGCATGTTCTACAACTAATTTAAAGTGTGCAGTGAAGTGTCGTGGCAACCGGTGTCGAACAACCGAATACTACAAACAACCTTGGTTTTCGAAAATGACTCTTGATGCTACTGCCACTGCCGGTTGTACTGATACGCTGACAGCACAACCGAGATAACAAGCTGCCGTGCTTCGTATGTTCTTGGGGTTGTCTTCACGCCGCAGGGGGATTGTGCAGCCAATAGTATCGACGGACTCCGTGAGCGGGCCAACGGACCACATTCGAGTGAAAACACAGGCGTGTATCGGAAGCGCGAAGAAAGGCGAGCTGGAAAGCTCAACATGCGCGAAGGCATGCGCCAAGGCCAGAACCTCCGTGCCAAGGTGATAGATTAACCCCTTTAGAGCTACCCCCACGTTTTCGGAGACAAACTGCGTGGAATTAGTGTCGGGTTGTTTTTGAAGTGGTAAAAGGGTTCAGCGCGATGAATCCTGCAAAGGGCATTTCATCTCCTCGGCGTTTCGGTGCCTTTGTTGGTTGGAGCCGTCACGTAGAACCCACTAGATAGCGTCGATGTGGGTGATGCGAGGAAAGACATGTATGTGCTAGCTGTACGACGTACCTGCACCCCTTAGAAAGGACATGCCATTTGCACCGCAGTCGGGATCTCGCCACGTAGAGCTACGCACACAATCAATAAAAAAAAATGTCTTGATCATCCAATCAAAAGACGCCCAGTCGTGTATGGTAATTGAGAGAGTGGCAAGAAAAAAAATGCCCACCGGCAATACGTTGATCGAATTCAATAATGTTTTGTCGTTGCCTACTACACTTTCAGCACGCGACAGCGCTTGTGAAACTGAGACTTAATAAAAAAAAGCCCAAATTTTGCACGAAACGTTAGAAACCACGTTTTATACTTGAACTAGTGTGGGACACACCCTGCCCCACATATACAAGAAGTTGAGCCTGGCCCAAAACAAGACTGTGTAAAGTGGCGTCGCGTACTGTATTATTATGGTCTCAATGATCGTTAACGGCTCGTTCCTAACTACCAGTATGTATTTTCCACGTCGTCTTTTCCCACCACAAACCAGGCCTCTTGCCCATCGATCGTGTCTGGCTGGTTGCCGTGGCGGAACAACGGCAGCGTGGGATATTGGATGTGCAGGAGGCCGGCACCGTGACTGTGTTGGTGCAGCTGGGGTGCAGTGCGACGATCAGTGTGCAACCTACCGCAACCAGTTCCCCAAGCCGACCATTTTTAACTATTGCCAGAACTCTTGTGTAGACGTTGTGGAAAGTGCGTGCTTGAAGGCGAAGGAAGTCTTTGTTGCAGATCACATGCTTAGCGACTCTTTGAAGGACGAGTTTTGATGTGAGGTACAGAGTATAAATATGTTGATTTACCCGCGGTATTGTAGATTGGAAGTTAAGTGAATACTAGAGCGACTTGTACCGCAATTACTAATTGGGTTAACTCCATGGCCGCAAGTTAATGCAACTCTGGCCTAGGCAGCTAATTGGGTTTGATAAGTTGGGTGGGAAACCAGCGAGGAAGATTGATGCTTGAATAAACTGCGGCTGAGAACGGCAATGTTTAACAGGATATCGCTTCCTGGATTTACACCATGAGAGCCCACGGTTGTAACGTTTATTTGTGGGCAGCGCCTAAGTTTCACTGGTGTTAGTCCTTAACCTATGCCAAGCGTCGTCCACCGGTTTCCAACGGTTTCCGCATTTTTTCTATGACGCGGGTCTTGGGCACATCATCAAGGTCAGACAGCATAACGCCCGTTTTTAGCTCTGGCTGACCCTTGTCTCCGCCTACACTCACACCCTAGAATACAATAAATATGCTGCAAATGGAAACAACATTTATTTCTCCCGACTTCTGCAGCCTGACATCGATCTTGATTGATCTCGACTCAAAAAATCACCGCCCTGAGAGTGCAGCAAGTCACTTCTCACGTAAGCGGACGGTTTTACGCCTGAAATCCCTGCACTTCAACACCGGCTTGGGTGGGTTCCTCCCCTCTGCCACCACCTGCCCCACTTACCCACCGCCACTATTCTTGGTTGACGATGATTTTGGCATTATCATGCACACCGCCTGCTATAGGCTCCACGTGGTCACTTCTAACCTGGCTTTGCATTTTGACTTATAGTGCTCTGCTTCCTCTTGTGACTCCCGCTTTCGCTGCGAACCCATAGGCTGGCTTGGGAAGGACGCCGTGGTAGCTGACTCCCCACGCCCCTTAGTTTTCATGCCGCCTACTGTCGCCCCACCATCCACACATGGCGTCTTAGACCAACTGACGTGAAACCAAGCCACTCGTCCATCTTCGTCGGGCCTGTGTTGTTTTCGGACCCGTCTTCATACTGTCGCCACTACTTGAACACCTCGGACCGCTACTAACTACCAGGACCGATGTATTATGTTTTACCACCGAAGCCTGTGGCTGCAATCTCCACTGTTAACGACGCCTCTGTTGTCATCCTCCCATCGCTGCGACGATTACCCACATCCAGCCTGTGCAAGAAGCCGTCCCTCGCTGACGTCTTGAAAATCTCCTAAAATATCGGTATAAGGATATGTCTACCCGCCGGCGGCTCCGCCATTGCCCTCAAGCTTCAAGTTCACAAGACGCGCTGTCGGCCGGTTGGCTGGCCGATATTTTCTCTGCCACTCTCCTATGGCTCCATTATCGCTGTCGGCGTCGACGGTTTTGGACCTCAACCGAACACACTACTGAAGCATCTGCAAGATCGCCACCAGCTCTTGCGAACCACGCTATCTAGCACCAGCGGCGGCGTCGAGACCGTCGACCACACCACAGGCCACCAGATATATGATATTGCGGTCAACGAGCAACAGAGAGGGTGCCCAACTTTCTCACGTCGTTTTTCCTAACGGAGCTCCGTCAACCCCGCCTCAGATATGTCAGAACTGCAAGAATGGTCCTAGTTTAATCCAAGTACTGTATTTTGTCCCCAAAAACGTGGGTGCAGCACTAAAATGGTTAAACGAAGCGCACATACGGCCGCTTCTTTCCGCGCCATCCTTTCACGCGTGTTGGCAGTTCCATCAAGCTGAGCGCATTAAAGCTTGGATCAATGCCCAGCTGGTCTACTCAAACATCGCCCTCCACCGTCAACAGCACTCCTACCAGTATGGCTCGCGAGTACCACGCCTTTTCTATATCCAGTATCTCGCTTGAAAACCCCCGTGTTCAATTCTTTCTGGCCACCCCGCGTCGGCTCCGCCTTTTTGTTTCGGGTGGCCGGGCGTGGGTCTACAACGCCGCTACCACTATCCACCAACGTGCTTGAAAACACGAAGATACACCTGTTCTCAGGGTACAGCCCTCCCTCGACAAGACTCACCCGTGAGGGATCTTGATGGACTTCCTGGCGTCAGCGTCCGACCCTCGTGTGATGGCCGCCGCCGAAACCTAATAATTTTGACATGCCTAGAAAGCACTCTAACCGCCGCGTTTGTGTCGCTGAATGCACGCTCTGTCAGAACGCCAGCGGTGCTGGCAACACGCCCGAGTATATATCTATCGATGATTCTCACGAAGCACGCGCTCGGCTCCTTGGTCAACAGGTTGTTCCGCAGTGACATATAGCGAGTTTCGACTATATTTTTAAGACGTCACGTTTCAAAACAACGTTCTTGTACGTCGAACTAAACCTCAGCCTCGACCACATCTCAAACATCCTCCCGGATGCCTCGAGATACAAGAGAACACGTGTGGCCCACTTTGTATGATGTGCGGTAGTGGTGTGGCTTAGTTGCGTGGGTAAAGACGTTGATACGTTTGGTATTCGTCGTCTTCTTAGAGGAACTCCCTGTCTGAACCCTTGAAACCCTCGATGGCTCAACGGTGCTTGTGTACCAGCGTAGTGTTGATATAAGCGACGATGAATCCACTCGCTGATGATCAGCAAGTACGATTCAGATGAGGAGGTAAACGCTTTGAGTCACCGTCAGGGGAGCTCATCTGAGCTCCAAGCTCACCCCCCCCCCCGAGACGTCCGTTGTTAATATAGCGACAGGGGCCTTCTCTCGTGGATGGTTCCGACGAACGTGAAGAAGGTAGACTGGCGGTGCCCTCAAACGAGGCTTATAACCTGTTGAAATGTGATATTTTTTAATGGGCTGTCTCTGAATAATCTTGCTATTGGATGATACCGAGCGACTGTCAAGTACACCTGTGTTGTTGAATATCATATAAGAGAGATACAGATGGTTGTAGGGTGGTGTTTACGTGGCCGAAGCGCTCAAGAGAGCAGTGGTACTACTGCAGAGCGAGCTTCGAGGCGGACGTAACCCTGTCTTGATCACCCTGATAAGTTGGACATACCTGCGTGACGTGAATCTATGGCATGACCCTCTTCCAGTATCATAACCTTCGTAGACAATTTAATCTAGCACCCGTAGGTAGGTAATGATACTGGCCCTCGTACCGACAATCTGTATGTACGTCTGCCGATACCGAAAAGTATGCACACAAGCATCAGTCTCCGCTGTAAATGTCATCGTAAGGGTTGCCCGGGCTGTCTAGCAAGAGCAGCGCAACTTTTTCTTTGTTTTGGGAGCGCTCGGTTTGGTCGTGATATTTGATTGATGTATACCCGTAACGCGTCACATCTTGTCGACAAGAAGAGGAGTGTACGGAACACGCAGTTCGGCGCATACAATGCAAGTTGGTGAGCGCTGGGAGCCACAGTGTGATACGAGTATGAACCCAACACGTGCTGTGGTTTCTTCGTGGGCTACATGAGAGTCGGAAAGTCAGGGGGGCAGGACCGCTTCTTCGTGCCTTTCTTTTGTGACCCGGGCTGGTCGTAGGGCTTTGCGGGTGCTCCCACTACTACTACTATTAATACTGTAAGAACACAGGCAATGAGCCAAGAGTCAAGGAGTCAGGAGTGAACAAAGCTCAAAGCTAAAGCTCTACGGGTACCAGTATATAATACGCAGGTACGTACGAGTTAGTAGCTCTTCGGCGGGGATTATTATTTTACTGCTGGCTGCTGTAGTACTCGCCTATAAGGCTGCTGTACGCGCTAAATTCGGTATTCTCCACGTACTACGAATACTCGTAACTACTGTTGTATGAGTACAGAGTACGTATGGGTCGGGCAGGGTTCGAGTTCGGGGTTGGGGTCATAGGGTTTGGGTTAGGATTACTTGGAGGGCTAGGCAACGCTGCTGATGGTATCCTGCCTGGTGTATCCTATCATGGGCGGCTCGCTCTTGTTAGGTCTGCTGCGCTCGCTCGCCCGCCGTGTTTTGAGGCCACGAAGAAAATTCCCGCGACACTCGGAGAAGTTTTTCGATTCTTCCACCCAATTATTTTTTTAAAAATAACGTATCCTCGAGGAGGTATCCTCCATCAGGAGGTCAACTGGTCAACAGCCTATTTTTTTTAAAGGTATCCGAAACCGTTATACAGATATGCTCCCTGTGTATATCTGAGCATCCTCACGAGTTGATGAACAAACGCGGCACTAAACATATAACTTCCCATCCGATGCACTCGGCGATCCGGTGACGACGTGCTGTCGAGGTATAGCAGCAGCAGTGCACCTGGTATAGCTTACGCGTACGTGAGACTCATGAAAGCCATCGCCCTTGCGTTTTCGGTGATAGTCCCAGCAATAGCCGCACAGGTGGTGGTGGAGCCTCGTGATCTGGGCTTCCGCATCGTGCGCAGAGACAACGTCTCCGGGCATCATGAAGCCGTGGAGATAGTCATGTCGTCAATCATGGAGACGGTGAGAGTGAGAGCCGCGTCTTGGCACAGAGAGTGTGGGTGTGCCGCATGATGAGCATGAATATCGCCGCGTTCGTTGACAGTTTGAGATCGCACGGCCGCAGCAGAGGTTGTTATTTCAGGCGCTCGGCAACGATACGAACACGCACTGATGATGGTGTATGATATCATACATGTTTTCATGTTCGTCGTTGAAAAACTCGCTACTCACTGCGTACGCCAGGTACGCGTACCGTTTTGTGGACTACTCGCCGTGCTTTTCTTCTTCTGCTGTGCGAATGTTCAGTTTGTACCAGTACGCTAATTTACAACTTCAAGTATGTCCGGCGAAGACAGTAGGAGTAGCCGCACGACGTCTAATACTGTATGTATGCCACGTCTTCCTGTGACTCTATAATACTAATAGGACGACGACGGCGTGCCCGTAGGGGCTCGGGCAACGCCGCCTCACAACACCCGGGCTTTCGACAACGTTTCCATTTCCACGGGGGGGGGTGGCGGATACCGAGATGGCATCCCGGTCGAAGAGGTAGGAGCAAGATATCATACACGCAGCGTCGGGCTACTCGTAAGCTCACAGGAGGGCAACGTCAATCGTACGGAGGGTATCATAGGAAGACGAGTCTCGACGGGGTTGCTTCTTGTGCAGCTCACTCTTGTGTTCGTTTTCACAGCTACATATTTAATATGTACGATGATCGTTTTGTCCAGTATTGTTGTTGCTGCAGGTTGGTTTGTTGTAGTTTGTGCTTCTACGTGTAGTACTATATCCATCTATCCATCGCACACGACTGCTGCTGTATGATCCTGGATTGATGATTGGATTATTTTTCATTGATGAAGATGTTATCGTTATTTTTTATTTTTCAGTTCCACAACCAACATACTAACTCACCCACCCATCCACCCATCTACAGTACCTACTAACAGCAGTCAGAAAAAGTCATCGATCTACTCTGCAGTATGAATATTACTTGAAAATTACAGTACCTGTGTGCCCTGCATGTGTTGCAGGTGTCCCTGTCAGCCATTACGATGGGGGGAAACACGACTGTGACCATAGTCGCGGCCAAATATTTTGAGAGTGGAAGCATCACTACGATGGACCCGTCTTCGATAATTGAGGTGAATATTATACGTATGCAAATATTATAAAACAATAAAATACACTTCAGCTGTGAGATCGATTGTTTTTGGTCGAAACTCATCTTTGCAGGCTGTGTGTGATACTCCGATCGCGCGTATTACTGGGTGTGTATGTCCTCATGAAAAATATAGGTCGGCGGCTCCCCT
>JBBMKB010002231.1:0-32352 GCA_037833945.1 Alaria marginata | reverse complement strand
CCCGACCCGACCCGACCCGACCCGACCCGACCCGACCCGACCCGACCCGACCCGACCCTACCCGACCCGACCCGACCGTACCGTGAGATTTTGAACACCTTCTGACCCGGCCTGACCCGACCCGCGGAATTTTGAAAACCTCCTCCTGACCCGACCCGCAGGTCGGGTCATGAACCGCGAAGAGTACGATACAAAAACATATGCTACCCACTGTAGTCGCCGCGCCTCCCTCACCCTCAAATATCTCCAAAACATGTCGACTCTCCTCCACCAGGGCAATGGCCTCACGAACCCACATCCGTTTTTTCTGTCCGTGATGTCCCTCGTACCCACTGCCGGTACCGATCTCGCCCACCAGGAAACTTCCGCGAATTTTCTCTGCCGCATAATTTCTGCAGAGCTGCTCGAACCCGTTTAGTTTTATGTTTTCCACGCTACACATCCGGGAGGAGAACGGATGCGAGGGGGGCGGGGAGGGGGGTGCCAGGGGGGAAACGAGAGGCGTGTGAATGCTTTACGGCACATCTTGGGTGCTGAAAAGGGCGAGTGTTCACATTTTCTGGGCCAACGCAGCGTACGCGGACCTAGTTGGCATGTGCCCCTCTACTATTGTGCAGCGCAACTACAAGGGTAGAGGCCTGTAGTACACTACCTTGAACGCCGGAGCTTTGGGCATCACTTTTCATCAATTCGATATGCTGTCGCCAAAAACTGCGCTTTGGTTCTCATCCTGAAGCATACAAGGGGCGCTACTGATTGTTGTACGTGGCAGTTGAGAGTCTTTCGTCGGCAAACTCCGTTTACGCAATCAGCGAGTGGGGTGCTACATGAAACTCTTGCGCGACACAAAAGCCCCCTGCACCCCCTCACGCGATGTCTGCCTGGTCGATGAAAACCCGACGTGCTCCGTCCAGGCATTGTATGGATCCGAGGGTCTATGGTCATACGACTACGGCTATGCACGAAGTGATTACACCCCCCACCCCCCGTCACGGCCATGCGACTACGATTATGCATTAAATGAGTACACCCCCCTCTCCCCTCACGTACCCACACGTATCCAACAGCCCAACGAAGATAGCATCTTGTTTCTCTGCTGCGGTGGGGAGGCATGTGGAGGCGTTGACTCGTCTCACCAGCCACCGGAACAATCTCAGGTACACCTGGCTTTGGGAGGGACGGAGGCAACAACGGGGGAGTGATATCCTCGTGTTTACGGTCTTGGGGGGACAAGGAACGCCAACTGTGTCAAACCATCCCAAACTATGGTTGAAGTGTGTCCTGCGATAGGGGTGGTAGTTTGTTTTCGTCGAATATTTCCTGGCCTACGGAGATCCTCAAATTTAGGCTATCAATAAAACACTCCTCAATATGGTCGGAGTGCCATCTGTGTTGTAGACGCGTGCTGCTTTAGAGGTATGAATACTACTATTAGTATAGCGCTTTTTGGGCAAATATATTTTCTGAATGACGGGGCTCCTTAACCCAAAATCGTCGGAATGTCATTCCCGTTTAGCAGTGCGATTGGTTCTATTACGGGGGACCATAGTAAATAGGACCAAGTGTTGTTGTTATAGTAAAAATAGTAAAATATACCTGGTAGGTTTTTGTGTTTACCGTAAGTCCTATTTACTATGGTCCCCCGTAATAGTATACCTAGGCCATGGGCTTGTTCATCGGGTTGCCCTTTCAGTTTTCTCGAAAACAGCTTTTAGGTTGCGGTATAGAGCTCCTCAAGTGAGTAGGAGCCTCATAATAAAATTAATGGTGCACCTCTGTAGCACCGTCTCTTTACGGCAATGACCGTTTTATAATCTATCATAAGCCATGGTGTTGGTTCATTCGGGTTACACTTTCATCATTTCTCAAAACGTCAGTTTTTGGATGAGGCATTATAGATCTCCTCGAGTGAGGAACCACATACATATTAGGGTAGACCCCTACCATACCATGCTTCCCCATACAAAGGCTGCAGACGAGACGGTACCAACAGAGCATGCTGCCAAAACAACCCGTGGCTCCATTGGACGCCGGAGAGTCGATGGGCGCTTCGAAGGTTAAGGGGAGACGCGTGCAGAAGACCATCGACGGCATATGTATCAAACATTGGAAGCCACCAATACAAGTGTCGCCCAACAGCAGCTAACCGCCACGCCCGGACAACCAAGCCCCAACGTTCGCGCCGCAATACCTGCAGTGTATGTACTCTTCCGATACACGCTACTAATAGTACGGTAGAGGCTTTCCATTTTTTTCTGAGGCATCCTCACTTGAGGAGCTCTGTACCTCTCACCTAAAAACCGATTTTAAGAGTAACTTTGAAAGCTCAACCCGATGACCAAGCCCATAGCCTAGGTGTTCAAAAATACGCATATCGCTAAAAACAAGAACGACATTCCGATGACTTTGGGTTAAGGAGCCCCCCCCCGTCATTCAGAAAATCGTTTTGCCAAAAAAGTGGTATACTAATAGTCGCATTAGACTAATACCTCTATCATAGCACGCATCTTCCACGATAAAGAACACCCCAGCCTTAGACTACGCCTTAAAAATGATCCTTGCGAATATTAATTTTGCCACACCTGACGCATGCTAATATACGATAGAGGTGCACCAATAGGGGTCCACCACGTTTTTTTTCTTTCTTGGGCTCCTCGCTTGAGGTACTTTATGCCTTTGAGAAATAAAAAACCGACTTTGAGAAATAAAAATGGATGTGCAACCAGAGACGAACAACCCCCCCGTGAGCCCCGTGCGCCACTTTAGAGTTGCTATTAGTATAGCACCTTTGAGCCATGTTTTTTGTCCGAATGATCAGGGGCTCCTTAACCCAAATCCGTCGGCATGTTGTTCTTGTTTCGCTATATTATTTTTTTATATACCCCGGTCAAGATGGGTTTTTGGTCCATCGGGTTGCATAGAGCTCCTCAAGTGAGGACCCTCAGAAGGCAAATACTAATGATTCCCTACCGTGGCACGTTAGGTACATACCAGGTACTTAACAGCATTCCAACGATTTTGGGGAAGTTCCTCAGTCAGAGAAAGATTTTTATTGCCAAAAAGTACTACCCCTATGTTAGCCCGCGTCGCCCACCTCTTGAGCGAGCTTGTCTCTCGCCCTTTCGGCCTCTTGTCTCTTTAGCGGCACAACCAGCATCTCGCCGCGCCCCTGCCGCCTCTCAGAAGAAGTGCCCCGCGGCACGCAAGCCGGGCCGTCCATACACCCCGCTGCAAGCCTACGCGTTAGCAGCGCGTTGAGTAAGTCGTGCTTCTTGCATCCCAGCATTTCCCTCGCGGCCTCAAAGGACGCCTCGTTACCTACCTGGAAAACCCTCGCCCCCCCCCCACCAACGAAAAAGGAAGGGGACAAGAGAAGCAACTTTTGTTCAATGAAATGCGAATATATGTAGGGAAACGTAATGAGCGCCCCAACTCTTGGAGGTGTCTCTATCATGAATAGGAACGGTGCTCCGTCTCGAAAGGGGAGTTTTGGTCAAAGGTTAAATGATTAAGGCAAGCACCCAAAAGACTACGCCCCCCCTGCCCCCACCGATTGCATGAAGCAGAGATGCCGACAAATAAGTTCCGGTAGCGAGGTTTACTGCGCCGGGGACGCCCTTACGAGTGGGAGCTGCGTGCGTTGATAGCGTGCTCGGACTCGTCGAAATCGCACTGATCGGCAGATCGACGCTCGCGCCCAGGTCGTCGCGGTTGGTCACCTCGTGGTTCGTGGTGTTTTGCTTGCGACAAAAGGGAGAAAACAAGAGACCCTGGTAAGAAAATGCCGCCCTTCCAGGTCTCACCTGTACTGCGTCGAAGTTTCGGTGGATTTCTTCACCTCCCACGTCTTCGAATTCGATCTGACGGCAATGCAAAAACAAATAAAGTCGAGAAAATACCGGGTTGAGACGAACGAGTTTCCCTTTGTCGCACGAAATACCGCCGGCTGCTTTCAAACTCCGCTCCTCATTAAAACAAAAAACGAAGGAGTAATCCCACTGTGGTAGGTAGGTAGGGGTGGGTGAAGCAGAAGAAGTAAGTTTCTGAGCTCCTATTATAACATGAGGAGGTCAATATCTCACAGGAAACATGACTTCGAAGATTTTCGTTCGCGCAACCCGACCAAGATTTCTATGAGCTAGTCCTGAAACAAACATACTCGTACCATTATCATACCAACCGGTAGTTCTTCACTTGAGGAGCTCAACCGGTCAGAAACGTTTGGTCCCAAAACGTGCAACCCCTATATATCGTGGGATAACGCTTAACCCAACCTCGTCGGAAGGTTATTGGTTTTTTTTTTTTTTGTTGCAAGATTATTTTTTTTGGTATACCTAAGCCAGGGTTTTGTTCATCGGGTTGTACTTTTTCTCAAAATCAGTTTTTGACTTACTAATAGTATAGAGCTCTTGGAGCGAGGAGCCTCAGAAGGCAAATTGCCTTAGAAGGCAAATACTAGCATCCTCCCTACCGTATAATAATAGCATGTGTCACAGCAGTACAGGAGTTGATGCCGCAAGCAACTCCTTTGGTTATCCTACCCCTAGTTCTAAGTGTTTTGTCCCCCTATCGGGAGGGCAGTACTATTAATAGACTGGCGTGGGGGTGGGTGAACTACGTATTTTAAGACATTTTGGTTTTGCCTTCAAACGAGAGACGATTGATATATACACTGGTACGATATACCAGAGGTACACTTATTCGTGACACGCGTGAAAGCAAGCGCACTATATATATACAAACGTCGACGTATGTACATATATATGTCGACACCTTTGACAATCAAGATTCCAAACGATAGCATATGTTGTGTCTGAAAAAGGTATAGTATCAGCCGTCGACGTGTAGTCAACTAACTGAGGGTCTATTTTTATATCATACCTTGCTGATTAATTTCGTAATTTGACCGATGTTTCAAACCCATCATAAACGCTTATATTACATTATAATGTAGAATGTAGTGCGGTAATACCATACATAGCGTGGTTGTAGTAAAGTTGTGCGCTCGGCGCGGCTCGAGATAAGGTATCTCGCGTTCAACATTCCTCTGGATCTTGACTCCACGATAACTTAGCTGCCTACCAGACATCATCTAAAGCCTTACTTTTGCTCTAATATGTTGCAGGCGGTCCTCCAAGGACCGCCGCCGAGGGCTCTTCACGAGGAAGGAGCTCGCCGCCGCCACCTTCTCCGCCACCCGCGGTGCATCCGACGGCCCACGTTCCATGGAGGTAAGATCACGCATGCCAGGGTTGCTTGGATGTTACATCTTTGGTTATCCCGCAGCCCAGCATGCGCATGTTCTGGTTGACGCATTCCACGATAATAGAGGTATACACCATGTTTTTTCTGAAGCACATCACTTGAGGAGCTCTATGCTTCACTGAAAAAACTGGTGTTTGAGCAAACGGAAAGTGCAATCTGATGAACATACATACCCGTGGCCCATCTATACGAAAAAAAACAAAAAAAAATAGAATGACATTCCGACGAAATTGGGTTAAGGAGCCCCGTAATCTAGAAAGTAAAAACGAGATAAAGTGCTACCTCTATCGTAGAACGCGTCGGTTGTTCGACGCGTAGACAGCGCAACCCCAGGATTCGCACCTGGTGTGCCAGGGTTGCTTGGATGTTGCATCTCTGGTGTGTGTGTGTGTTTTCGTCCCATTTATTCTGGGCGCCAGATGTTTGAACGCACCAGCCGGGGGTCACACAGGGGGAAGAAGGTGAACACAGAAGGTTTCTCTCCACCTTTCCTCCTGCGGTTCTTGCCTTGGTTTTTATCGCGAGAGGGGTTCAGCCGTCCCTTTCCCTTGTCAACATTTTAAGTCGAATTTTGTTTAACTCGCGAATGAAATATCGCTTTCCACGCTATCTATTAATAGTTGCGATTTATTCACTCTAGTATTAATTGCTGGCTGTCCGCCGGATGCCTTCTGACAGAGATGGGGGGGGGTGCAACAGCACAGTTCGTTCGGGCAGGCGATAAGATAACGCCTGCCAGGTATAAGGGGGGACAACTATTACGGAGGAACGTATAGTTGAAAGGACCTACGGTAGACACAAAAACCTATATATTTCTCTATTTTTACTGCCAATATTTGGTCCTGTTAACTACGTTCCCCCGTAATACTATAAATCATAATGCCGCAACGGGGGAGAGGGGATACCATAACAAAATAACATACAGTAGAAGTGCACTTCCTTTTCTGGGGCTGTTTCGCTTGGGAGAGCTCTATACCCGCTTAGAGAAAAAATTGCTCACAGTATAGTTGGAGTCATCCCGCCGTGGTAATAGGGATGCAGCAGAAGTTTCTGAGGTCCTAGCATGAGGATCTCAAGATCTCTACCAGAAAAAACGTGACTTCGAAGACATTCGTTCGCGGTGCACTTCCTTTTCTGGGGCTCTTTCGCTTGGGAGAGCTCTATACCCACTTTGAGAAAAAAAATGCTCATATTACGAGGGACCATAGTAAATAGGACCAAATATGACTAGTAAAAATAGGTAAATATATAAGTTTTTGTGTGTACCGCAGGTCCTATTTACTATGGTCCCCCGTAATAGTATAGTTGGAGTCAGTCATCCCGCTGTGGTAGGGGTGGGTGCAGCGGAAGTTTCTGAGCTCCTTAGCATGAGGACCTCAATATCTCTCTGCCGGAAACGTGACTTCGATCACATTCGTTCGCGTAACCTGACCAAATCTTATGGTATTACCCTGGGAACCTCTTGAAAGACCCCAGGATACAAGATACCCCGTTAGCGGGGTATAGTATCACGGGGCTTGCTTATATCATTATATAGTCCTAACATATATATATATATATATATCTGTATATATACTCGTAAAATCACCGTACCAACCGGTAGTTCCTCACTTGAGGAGCTCAACCGGTCAGAAACGTTCGGCCTAAAAACGTGCAACCCCTACCGTGGGATGACTCTTCGGTGACCCGATGAACGGCCTCATGCCCTGGGTAAACAAAGAAACACAACTGAGATTTCTCGTCTGTGTTGGGCAGCTCCTCCGCTGAAGATGACCCCTTTCAGTCATAAATAATTTGGCCGGAAAGTTGCTGACATTTATCGCGGCCCGCGTCTGATACGGTTTTGGTTACCCGCGATGTTTGATTCAGCTCTACGGGTCATAATCGGTTCGCCACGCGAGGTGTTCCCCACGTTCTCCTATTACGAGGGAACATAGTAAATAGGACCTACGGTGCACACAAAAACCTATATATTTACCTATTTTTACTAACAGTATTTGGTCCTATTTACTATGGTCCCCCGTAATAGCACTAAGAGGAGCCGCCGACCTATATATCTCGTGAGGACGTATATACAAAAGGGGCGATCGGAGTATCACACACAGCTTGCAAAGATGAGTTTCGATTGCAAACAAAATAGGTCGCACAGTAGTCGCACAGTGTTTTCATAATTTTGGAATATATCATAGACTGCAAAGTTAATCATAATTCATCCCAAGTGTAGAGAGCGAGCTTGTTTTTTTTTTTTCTGACCCAAACCAATCCAATAGGGGCCCGTCCCGACACGGCTGAGCACGTGTTTTGCGTTGTTTAACAGATGAGATGCTTAACGGGCGTACCCTCAAGCGAACCGAGTTCCTCTTTCCTGTTTTAGCCTACGGCACATCGATTATTATGTGAACGCAGATATTTTCTCGCTTCTCTTGCAGTTTGTCTGGCTTTCTGTTTTTTTTTTTAGCGTCTCGTATCCGGTACGTTTGCATTGCACGACACAATCTCCATACTATGAATAGACGTATGCATCTGATACCGCTGACCGCCTCGATTTTTATCGCGCGCGACTGTCACCACACGTAAAATACGTGTGTTTTGCAGGAGCGCTTTTAACGGCCGTCGACTCGCAACGAAGTTTCTCTCGCCCTTTGATGCCCGCCGGGCGTGTATTGAGCGGTACAGCAAGTATTATATGCAGAAGTATGTATGATTTTCAATAGTGTCGAACAAAGGATACGAAATGGTCAGTGGAAGGAACTACTTTGCTTGCTACCGCCTTTTCAAGAGTTCGAAAATGAGCTATGCTTGAATTTGTTGTCATTTTGGTTCCTTGCCTCCCGCCGCGATACGGCCATCATCTCTGACTCACGTCAACTACTTACCATCATATCAACCAGTGCCGAGCGATTGACCTCACACTAAGTTCAAAGTAGCGTTGGTAATCAACTTTAAGCGTGTTCATACTAAATCCTTTGCAGATACCTGGTACCTGGTATCATTTTATGGAACTTAACTAAGGCCATACCAAAACCCATACGACTAAGTGTACTCTAAAACACAGATATACCTGGTACAGTTTTGTTTGTATAGCATTAACGATAGCACCCCTAAAACCCATACACTTAACTTGTATGGCGTTCATACACTTGACTTGCGTTCATACACTTGACTTGTAGGCGTTCTAGTAGATTGAACAACTAAAATCCATACACCACAGCTAAAAATAGCGAATTCACGACCAAGTTGCTTTGATTATGCTTGATAAATCATGGTTAGTAAAGTTGATTACCAACACTAATATAGCTGAAAGAGATTCGCCTATTTTTTAGATTCCAACTAATGAACTAGGCTTCCTGAAGAGTAGGAGAAACCAATACCGCCATCAACAACCGGCAGCGGGATTGTTCAGTTCATGGTTATTACTTGAGGCTTTATTGTGTTTTATCTTCCCATCTATGATATTATCTTCGCGCTTTGTCTTTTGTCCTTTTTTCTCACTAGACGTGACTCAGATCTGTGGTCATTGAACGGGCTCTTCTCTTCCCCCCCCAGTACGGTACGCGCCTATATTTCGATAACGAGTGTATTCAACGTTTTGCCTGCCTCGTCGAATCTTTTCGATTTGTGCTTACCCACCCTTTTAAGAACTTTATAGTATTCGAGGTTGACCACTATTCATACACTACCGGGGTGATTCTTAGAATGTTAAGATTGCATACACTGGTATACATAATTCAGGCACATTTCAAGAGTACTATTTAGTATTTCGGCGCAAGACCCTCCCTACTACGGTACGCGCCTTTTACTTCGATAGCGAGTAAATTCAACGTTTGCCTGCATCGTCGACTCAGTGTCGAATTCTGCTTACCCACGCTTTTTAACTCTCTTGGCTGTTAAACTGTAAGTATTATATCCTAACCCGTACTCCGTAGTATTCGAGGTTAACCCCTGTTAATCGACCACCGGGGTGATTTTTAGGATGTTTCCAATATCGCATTTACTTCAGTATACATTGTTCGGGCACAATTCGATCAGTATACATCATTCGGGCACAATTCGATGTAACCCCCACCGGGGTGATTTTTAGGATGTTTCCAATATCGCATTTACTTAAGTATACATTATTCGGGCACATTTTAGTATAACTATTTATTATTTCGGCGCAAGAACTAATATCATAGAACCTTCGCCGATTGTTGCCAGCGGTTGCTACAGCAGTAGTAAAGGTTATGTGTTTGTCCTCCGACAATATAGCTTAGACGTCGTCTCGATGTAAACCGAGTATCCTTCCGTGAAGCAGTAGCAGTTGTTGGTATAGAAGATCTCTGCCTGTGGACGTATGCATGATTGTACACACGGCCGTTCTTCGTAGTTGTATGTATATTCGTCGACAGGCGATGTAGGGAGGTATCGACTCTTTCGTGATGAATACATACACAAAACGTCTGTATCGACGCCAGAAGGGGAGAGGGGGGTTTACTTGCAAGACCACTATTTTATACAAAAAGCAGGAGCACGAGCATGATGCCGGTATAAGCCAAAGGCGCCGAAGGCCGAAGGGATTCATGTACTTGATAATAATAATATATTTTATCGGCCCGCGTGGGCTTGCATTTGGTTTGATTCGCCGAACGTCGTTGATGACCTTACGAAGAGTCGGCCGCGAGTTCTTCGTGTAACACATAAAGTAGGTACTTCAGAGATGCAAATCCCTTGGTAACAGGCTGCGAAGCAGATGTCGGTAAAACTTGTCGATTCATCGGGGAACTTACTCGTTATGTCGCTACTTTTATAGCGCAAAACAACACGAAAAAACGAAACAACACACCCATGTACGTATTATACGCCGGAAGAGCACAGTTCGTAATCCAACATTCGAAAACGAGAGAAACAAAGCTAAGCCGGCAGCAAACGTCGTTTTGTGCAAAGATCTTCTGTAGTAGCATGCCGGGTGTGTATGATGTCGCCACAAGGAGTGACAGAGTCGTTTTTGACAAGTCCCTTCCGTGATAGATCTTCGTCTCTCAACTCGTTTTACTCGTCAACGTTCCAGGTACTGCTTGCTGGTGGTGATGTTTAATTTGTATGTGGAAGATGTGCGGTGGGTGCTATACAGACTTACAAATACTACTTATTTTACGAGTATAGAGGTAGACTAAGTTAGAAATTCGTCGGGGCTGGTCAGTGTTACTTGCTGCTTGCGCGGTGGCCTATTCAATTATTTTCATTTAAATGACCACCGCCCTCTCCCCCTTCAACTTGCGATACGCCCTGGATTTCAGGATATTACCTCACTGCTATGTAGTCGCTCTAACGCTATTCCAACTCACGTCCAGAGACGAAAAAAAACAACACTATCAATAGGAGAGAGTTCAGCGTATTCGTACCACCAGGATGCGCGCGTGTCGTATAGCTCCGGTGGTATATAGCCGTTGTGACAACCACCCTACTCCGCCAGGCCGGATTGTATCACGTGGCCGATTTGATGGTTTTGCTTTGTTTTGTTTTTCGTTCTTCTGCCCATCCCATTTACAATCCTAGCACTTTTTCTTCATAATCCCCTCTCCCTAGACGTACTTCAGATCCGGGGTCACCAAGCATGCTCTTCTCCCCCCTCCCTATTATCGTCCGCGCCTTCGTTTTCGTCGTGAGAAGGGTGCTACATCGCGTTCTTCACTCGTCGACTCGCATTGAATTGCGCCAATGATAGCCACGCTGATAGGGTGCTCTCTATGCAGTTGATGACTTTGTTTTATGTTCATGTTTTTATGGGTTGACTCAAAATATTAGACCCACCTAGGGTTCAACCCCAGAACCAACACTAGTATGTAGCAATCGAGGCTAATTGCTAGACCACCGGGGCGGCTGGTCGCTATTGTTGAATCGCCAATAATTCTCGACGTGTTAACCCTCTTAGGTCTTAACAGGGTGAAAAGTACACCAACGAAGTCAAAAGTCGATAAACTCGAGCTCTTCACCGGAGGTGCAGCTAAACCTTAGGATTTGGCTTTTTTCTTTTTCGCACCGCATTCTTATTTTTTGCCTGCTCAATCCGTCGGATATATAACGACCCTGGCCGAATAGTGGACAAGCAGTGATCCCCATCACACGGGCCTTCTCTCCTTCCCGGTACTTTGCCTTCATGTGTGTACCGTGGGTAGGGTTTAGCTTCCCCACTCCAAAAACATATATATAGGTTTTGTTTGTCTTTTCTTTCTTTTGAAAAATTCACTCTCTCGCGCCTTCAGCGACACGAGAAAAAGGTCACAGAAGGCCCCGTTTTGGCGGGCATCAAACCCCCGCTATGTCATGCGAAGGGGAGGTGATAAATGACAAATCGGCTCGTGAGCTGCTTGCATGCGCCAGGGGCCACATATAGTCCACTGCCACAGCAAGTAAGAATGCCGGTTCGTAATAACTATGTTTGTACATCATTGAATAGGACATTAATGTCATGTCATCAAACATCGGGAAACGAAGCTGGAGAAACCCAACGGTCAACGGTCTAGAAGCTGCCTACATGGTTGCTTGCTCAGTGGGTTGTAGAGATGTCTCATATCCACCATAGTATATAGCCGTTTCAGAATCCCCTGCCCCTGATACTCTGTGGATAAGGATATATCATCCCGGGATGTGTTGGGATATCGATTGGTAAGAGTAACGTGGAACATATCGAGAAAATCACCATCATACACTACCACACATCATTCAGATCGAAAAGCTACGTAAGGGTTGACTAAGTTGATGGAACTCACACACGACAACGAAAGAACAACCAAGTGTCTGGGCCCTTTGATCCACTCCACACGTAAGCAGAGCAGCAGCGGTAGTTGTTGTCGCTGTTGCTGTTGTACTTTCATTTCAAGTCACAACTTCACCCCCAGCATCTTGCGGGGTAGACGCTAGATAACGTTATGTAGATAATGACATATTTACAACCCGCGGTCGCAAACGAGGTTCCGAGCCGACCGAAGCCAATACGAACCATACATACCATACAGTACGCAACAGCAGTTAAGAAGCTCTCATGTTAGCTACGGCGTGCGGCTTAATTCCCCCCCAATATGAGCACTTTACTGCAAAAAAACAAACAATCTTTTACGTCGCGAACGGATGCAGAAGGCCAAATTTTCAACATCCAAACTTTTAATGTACAAACAAGTACAATGTCAGATGTATTCTTCGGAGGTTACAAAAAGGCATCAGTTGCCACACAGACATCCATCGAGCCTGATGAAAATTAATAACAAGATGTTAAACGAAAGGCTTGAGGACCCCAGACATCAACGCTCATCATGTTGCCCGCTTTCAACGGCCCCCTGGCCGTACCACTGCCGCCGCATATATTTGCGTCACTACCCGGAACAGCTGTTCGAGCTATAGTACATGATCTACGTTACGCACGTTACGCGTCATGGTTCTCCCCGTGCTACTGACAGCGGGGTTTTCTCCGGCAGCTGAACCTCCCAACTGACTGGTCTGCCGGCCTCCTCCGACTGCTGCACCCTCCCTCTGCTCTTCCTCGTTTGGCTGTAGCAAACCCCACGCACCCACCGCCTCGCTTGATTCCGTGCTGTATACGCCTAACGGAAGCTTCAAGCTACGCACGTTTTTGTCCTCGTCAAGGGACACACGGTATTTCTACAAATCTTTGGTTCACTCCTGGCTCTTGCGAGTGATAAACCCCCCAAACCACATCATGCTCAGTCTCACTATTAATAGTACTCCGCGTGTTACTACAATCACTACGTAAGGGTTACGCACACGCAGCAATGCCTAAGTATGTAGTGATGGTCCCCTCGTCCCCTGCGTTGCGGCGTGCCTCTTCGCCTTGTTACCCTGCAGGTATCGACACCAGCATTGTAATGGTCACCGACGCCATCTTCCCGGGATGGTAAGTACAGCGTGTCATGAACAGCGTTCCTCGGTGACTTGCGTCCTCGTTTCAGGCCGGTTCCTAAGTTTTGCATCGGTGTGAGCACAACGCTTATGACGTAAATGCTGTGGGGTGGTATGTAGAATCCGACGGCTTCCAAACCCCTAGGCTAAGTTTGGTTTACATATTCCCGCATTGATAGCCAGCCCCCAGTTCTGATGTGTTTTCGTATGCGCGTCCGAACTACTGGCACCTCTGCGCTTCCCCTTTTTAACCCTCGTGGTTTTTGTCATGTTGCTGCACACAGGTCTCCTTTCTTCGCCATGCACATCACCGACGATGTCCAAGGCTACCTTGAGGGCCTCGACCAAGTCAACGGTGCGTTTGATCTCTGGGGGAGTCCGATTGCCTAGAAATGTCCGCAAACGTATCAGGCCCAATCCGCACGCAGGAGCGTGCGAGTCTGATCACGACCGTCTCCGCCACGGGTAATTATGCCCAGAACGTGTGGTGTCGTGTTGTTGACGTATTCGATTCGAACGTTATGGGCTGGTAGGTGTGAAGATGGAACTCCTACTCCGCATTCCGACGCAACCGCACTCGGGCCACTTTCAAATTCGTAAAAACCTCACATGCTATAATGGGTGATCGAGTCTTCCGTGTACATAATGTGTGTGTCTCTGTTTTACTAAGTCTCTGTAGAGACAGACACTATTCATAGATCATTTTTCAGATCTCCTGGTCGCAGCTTAATATCAAGGCGGCCTATGTTTGATTCCTTTCCCACGTGTAGTTTACTGCAGACGCATGTACTCATGTGTGGGGATGCTATGACACTCATATATATATGCCATGCGTTTCTCTCCCCTCCCCCCGCCGACCCCCCCCTGGGATGCACAGCTGTCGAGTTCGATGTGCTGGTGGGTGGTCACCTCACTCGGCTGGGTACGAAGGAGGACGTCCAGGTCAAGGTCGATTTCTTCGCCGACATCCTTGCTGGGTCCGAGCTTGGCCATGCAACTGTCTCCCTCTTCGACGTCGCCATCGGCATCGGAGTTAACGACCCGACGCACATTTACACAGGCCACACCTGGTGCGTGCTCTCTATTTTCGTCAAGACATGTCTCGACGATTGTCCTCTTTACGATGTCATCTCTGCAAAACTCTCCTTAACGGTTCCACGTCGTTCGCTCTTAGAAAAAGTGGGGCAGTGCTTCAGACGTGATTTCTACGTATGTTTTTAGACGTGATTGCTACGTATGTTTCTTGCTTGCTTGCGCTGCTGGTAGCATTGCCTCTTGCGCTTGACGTGAAGCATATCAAAAACGTACGTGGATGTTGAATATACGTGTTTACTCGTCATATGCACTACAACCGCAAGCTACTGTAAGGTTTCCAAGGGTGAAATGGTTCAGTAGAGCACTGATCAAAAACACTTGACCTTATTTAATGTAATGTCTTGGTCGCTGACGACAAGGATGTTTGAGACATCTACACGCACGTGGTCGTACGAGGGTTTTCGGGTGCACTTTCACGCACATACGGCGAAAGCAAATGTTTTGGTTGTCTAACAACACTTCTTGTTGAGGTGGTTTTCGGGCGTACTTTCCACGGAAAAAACTCGTAAGCATTAGGCTTGGGTGGTCCGGTCCCTACGCTGGGGGCGCGAACAACAGCCACGGGGACCCTAGTAAAAAGTGACCTCCCACATACACTCTGGAATTTCGATCGAAGGGAGCCACCAGAAACCTACCAGCGCAGTCTAACTGGCACACGCGGACCGACAAGCCATTTCGACCGAAGTTAACCCGAATACATACCCGAGCATGGCTTCAACGTTCGGGTGTGGGGTGCGACAACCGCGTACCCGATGGTGCATACCCCACCAAGCACGCACTTGAAAATATTTCGTAATTCGGCCCAGCATCGCTTACTCCAATCTGCACTTGTGCGGTCCACTTCGTTGACACCCCCCAGGCTGTTCCTCAACGAGTACCTGGAGCGTATCATGGACGTGTGCTACGACTACGTCGTGGACTCCTCGGCTCGAGGACGGGACTGGCTCACTGAGCTCAACGGAGTCGACATCACGCTTCGTTCTCACGTAAGTCCATAGGCAATAAAGCGGAGAAAAAGGGTTCTCACTGTAAAGCCGGGATAGGCTGATTAGAGGCGACGTCAGCCAACCACGAACCCATAGAGGACATCATTCAGCAGATGCGGTTGCCGAAATGTTTTGGTCTCGTTTTACCTCGTGTAGTTTTTGGCGTGCTTTGTAAAGTACTCGGTGGGTGCTTTTAGTGTCGTCCCCCCCTACAACGTTCCCCGCTGCGCTATACCACCGTAAAATCACCCAGGTAATACAAAGCACAGTTTTCCTACGTTGTTTTCCTGCTTTTACGGTCCGGACGGAGCATCCTATTTTTGGGGTCCGGGTCTTCAAACCAATATACCACTACATCGAAGAAATAGGGGTTGTCGATCTAACCACAAATATTACGTGTCTCCCGGGAACATTTCGTGTCGTTATACACACCCTAAATAAAAGCTCCGTTGCTGATCTAGCCCCGCCACTGCCTTCGTCTGTTGCATTGTCCACCTACCCGCGTTTTCGGCCGTTCGCTGATTCACAGTGCTGGGCGATGGGCAGCTTCGTGCGCCTCGGCTAAGCTGGTGGCGTTTTGATCAACAACCGGATACTACTGCGTATTTTGTCGCTGTCTCTTAAACGGAAAAAATGGAGGGAGGGGCGGCTTGGGGGGGCCTCCTCCCCGGACCATGCGTTCGTCGGTTTTTGTCATGGAGGGACTACTGTAGTGTCTTTGTATCAATAGCGTTATAATATACCGCGCGTGCGCAGGCGAGTGCAGGGTTTGTAAACCGGGAAAATTGTGAGCTACCTAGCTGCCATGCCACTTTTTCTGTCCGGTCTCTTTGGTTTTGCACACAATGTGTACGCACCCTGACCTTATGGTGTGCTGAAATCAGCAGTAAGGGCGGATGAATCTCGCAGCGCTACGCCGGCGTTTTGTTTTTGACGTTCAGTAAATGTCGGATAAGCACACATGCGAAGATAAAAGAAAACCGTTATATACAACCAGTCAACATCGCTTTAGTAATTTATTGCATATCCACAATACCGTGTTTTAAATATACAGTAGTCTAGATTTTCTTTGGCTTATTGCTTTGGTCGGGTAAGGCCCGGTGGAAGGGGAGGCAAGCGGTTCGACCCCGGTAGTTGAGTGCCGCATACAGAATGATTGTCTGGCCACAGGCTTCTGGCCACAGGCTTACTTCAGTATGAGGGGCAAAATATTGTTTTCCATTTGGTAGCGAAGGGAAGTGATCTGTGTGGATGTTCGGCGAAGGCCAACCAATGGCGGGTACTGAACGAGAAAAACTCGTTATTCTTTGTATATGCGGGGAGGTATACATGACAGTCGACAAAAGTTGAGGGCGCCGGCATGAGGATTGTTGGGACTGTAACCTCTGTGGCCTGGGAGGGACGTAGCTGGCTCCTTGTAGTAGGGGAGAGAAGCGATCGACTTCCTTTGGTAAAAGGGACAGAAGCCGACAAAAGCGACTTGTAGCAGTTTCCGGCGAGGGCCATGGCGGGGAAAGGCACGATAATTCCTCGTAGGCGTTTGCGTAAGCGGGGAGGTATGATTGTGGAAAGCGGTACAGTGCACAGGCATCAGGATTGTTTGGACCGGGCCGGCACCTTGTGACACGCGAGGGAAGCGATGGGCTCCCTGTAGTAGGGGGGAGGGGTGGTCGACTCCCTGTGGAAAGGGGAAGGAAGTAATATGTGTCAATGTTGGCCGGGGGGGGGGTGTGGCCAGTACGGCACGAGTAGTCTCGTGAGATTTTGCGTATGCGGAGAGGTATGACAACCGAAACAAAGACACAGCGCACCGACATCAGAATTGTAGGGACCGGCAACTTGTGTTAGAGGGAGGAGGTGATCGGCTCCCTGTAGAGGGGGAGGAGAGCACTCTGCTTCCATGTGGTCAGGGGGGGGAAGTGGCATATAACAATGTTAGGCGAGGGCCATGGCGGATACGGCACGGGATTTCCTCGTGGTTTTTTGCGTTTGCGGGGGGGGGTGTGATTGTCGAGAAAGACACAGCGTGCAGACATCAGGAAGAATTGTCGGGACCGGTTTCTAGCCTTAGGGGAGGAAGGTGGTCGGCTCCCCGCGTTTGGAGAAGGGTGCGATTGGCGCCCTGTGGTAAGGAGAGGAAGGAGATCTGTGGCAGTGTTCAGGGAGATGCAACCGATGGCGGGTAAGGCAGGAGGAAAAACATGGTGAAGTTTTGCGTATACGGGTAGGCGGTTTACGAGGATACAACGTAACGGTATCAGGTCTACATCCCCCGCCTATGACCTATAACGGCGTTTAGAGAGGGCTCAGAGAAGCAGGGCGTCGATAACCGCGCTCGAAAACTGGTAGTCTTGTAACTGGTTTGTGTTCGTTTTAGAAACTTTCCGCGTTTCGCCTTCGGTCCGAGAAAGTCGGAAACCTATAAACTTGGCAAGGGTAAGCCAACTATTTTGTATTGTAATCAATGTATTCCTAAACGTGTATGGGGTCCGATCGGGAAGGAGGGTTATACTGCTGCAGTACATGCTACCGCGTAGAGAGGGTGGCCAGAACCGCTGGGTCGACCATGGGCGTAGTAGTGTACCGTAGACGGGGGCTCTATACCGTGCCATGCTCTGTTCACATTTTGATAGGTACAGCAGTACACCAACGAGTTGCGTGGGGCTTGGTGAGGAGGTGTTGACCGGGCTGAAACGTTCGACGGGTGTTTGGGGGTTTTCTGTGTGTAGCCAACGCCGCAGCGAGAATGTTATAAGGCAAACAAAAACAGACTAAAGCATGAGGATGGATGGTGTCCCGTGGCCAAAGCCACAGGGTCAAGGGACACACTCGAATCATAATGTGGGGACAGGAGATCGATGTATCTCCCACGTTGTCCATGGATTCGAACGGACCAGACATATCGGTGTGAAACGAGGAACCCATGCCGGAAAGGTCTGTTATATGAACCCGGAACCGTAGATTTTGCGGTTCAACAGAGAGAGAGCAATCGAAATGCTGAACCCTGGGGCCACCTTATCTAATCGCCCCACCTTTAGCCTGACACATCGGGAGAAAGTACGAGTGTTTGGGGATTTCTTACAAGGTTGGGGTTTTCGACATTGACTGAAGTCTGGTAAAACGTTCTAGAAAGAGCCAAGTTTTCGACGCTGACATACGTCGAGAGCTGACACCTCCACCTCTTAGCTGCGTTCACGCATACCTAGCGCCTGTACTAGACACACCGCCAAACAGCAGTAACATGAGGGTACCTGATTTAGTGCACTGCTCTCGAACCGGCACAGACAGCCGCTCGGACCGCCACAGACTGATGGGTTAGCCTCTTCGTTCGGCTCCTGATGTTGGTGGTGCCACAGCAGTGCAGCAGGGCACACACTCGTAGCACGGTACTCGGATGCAGAACACATTCTCTCACACTGCTCCTGCACTCAGATGCAGTACTCCAATCATCTCACACCACGATACTCAAATCATATACAGCAGGCGCGAGGCAGATCTGGGAGATGTAGAGATTAAGCGGGATGTTGGTGCTGGGATATATTGTGCTTTGTCCCCGGGAGGCACGCGCCTCGTGCAATATTTCGCCGCATTTTACAAAGGGCCATGCGCCTCGGGATAAATCGGTACCACCTCTTGTCTCTGCTCTAATCGAACACCACATAGCACATCTATCCTCCCACTCTCCAAGCAACCTTCATCAAATTCAAGGTCCATGCTTCCCCTCGGGTGCTTCATCGTTATTTCTCCAAAGGGCTTGCAATTTCTTGTCACGCCTGCAAGATGAAATCGAGCACCTTACGTAGCGCTCTACTCCGCATGCAGCAGGGGGGGATTGCCAACTAAGGAAGAGGTGCTTCTACCTAGGTCGGAATTTGCATCGCATTTGATGACTACGAGTGGGAGCGAGGTCTTTGCCGGGGACGAGACCGCGGGGTTACCGGTTCAGCTCGTGAAACTGATGATGCTGCTCCCCACCAAGACGAAGGATACGAAGACGGAGAAGATGGCACCAGCTGCTATGGCATCGCCTGACAAGGGATCTTGGTCAGACGAGTGTGGCAGGCTGCGATAAAGCAGTCTCACCTTCAGAAATGAAGGTCACGATTTGTTTATGATCCATCTAACAACGCATGAAGAGGGGGGTCGGGAGATGCGGGTTCAGCTCGCACAACCGATTACGCGGCTCCCCGCCAAGGCGAGTGATACGGAGACCCAGAGGTGTACATGTTGGTTGTACTGCAGCTATATAGCCAACAGTACATCGATCGACTGTTGTCGCGTCGCCAGGCAAGTGTTAAGGTATTAGTGGGTTATTAATCCGTTTGACCACTTGCAAAAGGTTGGCCAATGGGTTACACAAACCAAGCCTTATAGCACCCCCCCCCTGGAACGACGGGATAGCGGGTCGGCCGGACATGCGGGCAGACGTGTCAAAATCCATGCGGTCCCATTTTCTGGGGATACCGTGGAGAGTATTTTCAAGTCCGACATGGGGAACTAACCCAAAGTTTATTATCGGTGGAAGGTGAGATTCGAAGTCACGACCCAAGAACCCATGGTCTGTCGACGACGCCATTTTTTAAGGTATTTGTGGGGTAGTAGTTCTTAGGCCATTTGCAAAAGGTTAACCAATGGCTTTACCCAAACTATGCCTTACAACACGAGGGGGTCTGATAAGGCAAGTTGACCGGGATGATAATATGATAGCCGTTTGCTCACGAGATGACTGCATATAAGGTTTCGCCGTTGTGACGAGCACACTCGGAAATATCAAGAACCCGCTGCAACAACCCAAGTACAACAATCGGCAAAGTACTCAAATGGGCTTTTTGAGTAAGCACGCAGCCCAGAAGGCCGCTGAAGCACACTCCGCGCGCAGCCCACCCGTGGGTGGCAGACCTTGCGATCCGGTTACTTGGGACATTGTATGCTCCCACGCGATGGATGGCTGATTGGATCTAAGATTTGCGGTGTGGGTCTGGGTCCGTCGAATCGGTGGGTAGAAGATCAACTGCAACAACCGCAAGATGAAGCCCAAGTGGACAATTTCGGTGATAATTGTGCCATATGGAATGTGAAAGTGAGCATGTTACAGCCGTTAGTATGATACACACTTGCTGGGCGGGAGGTAAAGCGAGCCCGTGCCTCCGCGTAGATATTGCACGTGTTTTCATCGCAGCCTGAGCAACGTGACCGATCCCTGTAAGTACGGCATGCCAATGTGTGACCTCTGCCAGATACCGTCTGATCAGGAACAATAGTCGGGTACACGAGAGACCAGCCGCATTATTGGCAACCGGCATGGGGGACTATGGCTCGCGGAAAAGCCACGTGAGAAGTTTGCGAGGATAAGCAAGAATTCTTCAGCTGTCGGATATCATAGTTTCATGAATAGACAAAGCACCATGGTTACGTATTACGAATGTAACATGTGCTCCAGATTTCAGGCCATGGCTCGGCTGGTCGTCCGCATCCCAGACGGGGCCTTGTCCAAAGCGAGCCACTACACGTCAGCCGCCAGCATCGCCCAATCCGACGCGTTGTCGAACCAACGGCGGGGCGTGACACCGATTCCACGGGGAGTGTTCTCAGCGGGCGAGGCGTATCATCACGATTAGCTATCCCACCATATCAACGATGCTCCCCAAGTGGCACCAGAAATGATTCGACGCAGCTACTCCGGGCGCAACTCGGTACGGCCGGCGACAATTATGCAGTGTTCCCGCCAGAAAATCGATGCCGAACGAACTAGAGGTCAAGATAGAAGTTTGGGGCTAAGGATAAGGATGATATAAGTGGCCCGGTCTCGTGCTACGATATACCCCCTCAACCTTCGTTAACGAAATCGCCGGTTTTGAAACCAGCTCCACACCCTACCTCCTGAAATGCGGTGCCCCTTGCCACCCCGACGTCATCGTTCGATAGTCCTTCCCTAAACAGGAAAATATATGAAGATTCATTTTTCATAGCATCCTTTCTCCTGTCGGGCAGCCATGAAACGTTCGATAAAGAAATCGCTGGTTTTGTGGGGGGTCTATCGCAGAACGAGTCCCTGCAGGAATCGTGACAGAAGACATATATGCTACGGCAGGGGGAGAAGAACAAAAGAGCCTCACATATGGGCGTGATCTTATGCCTCCGCAGAGAGGCCCCGTTGATCCCAAACTACATATAATACAATGTATCTGGTACGAATCCAAGTGACGATGGTATGTTACAATAGTAATCTTGGAACCAAAAGGCACGGACGCAAGCAATGCGTCCTCGGCGTTGGGGAAAGCCTCCAGGTTGCATATATTCAGAGATGGTGGAATGAGGCCACTTCCACCGTGATTGACCCAATAACAGCACCAAATATGTAGGTAGCGGTTAAGGAAAAATAGATAATCCCACCCGCGCTTCGCTGTGTGCGACGCACGCCGACGACGACATCCGTTTTTGTAGTACGTATCTTACCGGGGTAACTACTGTATAGTCTTCGACGAGATGCCGCGTGGATGATCGGCGAATCAATGCGGGGGTAGTATCCCTGGGTGAGAGTCCGGCTGATCACAGTAGGAGACCTCGATGATTCCAACCTATATACATACCAGGAATTGAAGCGACGACAGTATGTTACAACAGTAGTACGAGTGTTGGAGTAGGTGCTCGTCGAACATCAGCAGGTTGCCGACGAACGGGTATCCGGCGCTTTCCCGGTCCTCTGTTGTTTTGTGTTATGATCTCGCTGCGGGCAAAGCGTTTAAACTCACTTCAAAACGGAGCTCAAGCGCAAATGCACACGTTATGTTGTGGAACCCCAGAAGGGTTGAACCTTCCCCCATCTGCGGGGACGCTATGCATATCAGGGTTGAGATATTCGCTGCTTAGATTGAGACCTTCCCGAAGGGCCTTCCCGAAGAACTCCACTCGTGCCTCTCGGGAAATGCCACCGCAATCCCCCGCTGGCATCATCCGGCAATATAATCTACTGTGGTCCGACAACGACATCATGGACGCCCCCTCTGGGACATTGCGACAAAGCCAGTATCCAACTATACAATTTACCCCATCTTACAATCGCACCCCGGCCAGCTTACATAAACGCACAAAAACACGAATGAATGCACAAAGACACAAGTGTAGAAATGGGCAATTCACAAGCAGAACAGTACCTACAACGGACCTGCCAACTCAATATAACAACGATACCCGTGTTCGAGTAGTCCTCTCTGCCACCGAGTGTTCAGGAGCCATTGATTTGCCATTGTCACCCCCCCCCCGCGCCAGGCGATCAAGCAAACGCAAATTGCAGCGTCAAAGTTCGACCAATCCGTAACAACCAAAATGGACTTGTTAGGCTTTTCATACTT
Source organism: Alaria marginata (assembly GCA_037833945.1). Taxonomy (NCBI): domain Eukaryota; class Phaeophyceae; order Laminariales; family Alariaceae; genus Alaria; species Alaria marginata. The sequence continues at coordinate 9,761 of JBBMKB010002231.1, read as the reverse complement.
GCTACATGTACAAAATGTTCCATAGATATAGGAGTCGCTCATGCTTGTCCCAACCGCATTACGCTGGTCTATGAAAAGGACGAGGTGAGCTGTTTTACATCATACACTATTAATATGAGCCATGTGTATTCCAGCTATATCTACAGTTTGCTGTAGTTATATTGGCAAACCTGCCGCAAATCTATGTAGAGCGTCGACGACAGGAACTTCGATGCTGAGGTGTTCAAATGACGGAAACCGGCAAGCCAAGCTTGCGAACAGGGAATTCGCATGCGTTTGAGAATTCGTCCGCACCACGAGGCATAATAAGCGATACAACGTGGACGTTACACAAACCTAGATAGTTGCGACAGGCTCGTATTTCCCCGTTGCAATACCTTACCGACATCGCATATACTCTATATGTATGCTGCTGCTTAGCCCCTACCTAGCTCCGCAGCACAAGTAGAGGTGACATATTGTTAACATGTCAGCAATATATCTCAAATCTGGAATTATGTATTACAACAAGCTTAACGTCTAATCCTTAAACACAAAAGTGCCCTTCGGAAGGCGGTGAAACCAAGGTTCTGGATGCCAAAGGTGCGGAGAACACGCAAACCTACGGAGGCTAAGATACAGCAGATACCTTGGAAATACACCAAAGCTAAGCCTCAAACCCATCGCCATCGGGGCGAGAAGTCAAACGTTTACAAGGATGGTAGTAAATCCAAAACATCAGACGTACGAAACACTACCGGTGCTAGCTATGCACGTCTACAGAACTCAAGCAACCTGGCCCCCTCCTGAGTATATTGGCCCCCTGGATACCCTAAGTCTCCACGCTTTTCTGATTCGAAGCTGGAAACGTCATAAAGTGGGAGAAGAGCGGATTAGAGGGTAACGAGGTGCCCACCCTTCTCGTCCTTTGGCCCGCGTCCCCACTTCTTCTACCTGTTCCGTCTCGGTCGCCGAACCAGAGTAAGATCTCATACCGATCGACAGACCGCCAACGTTCCTGATCATCTCGTTTTCCGAGTTCGGAATATTCTCCGGACGATTCTCCGTGAACATTTTACTGTTTTCTGCGTGGTTCTTTGACGACTCTCCAGCAGTCCGGCGTTCGCCGCTCTGCGCAATCCCCGGCGCAGTGGCGAATTTTGACGCACCCGGAGGGGAAGACCGACCCTCTCTCCGACTGTGTCCCCGACCTGGCCCCTTCTCTCTCCCCCGGGAGCTTGTTCCCTGTGCCTCAAGTCCCGCGTCCCCTTCTTTCTGCCCCCGACCACTGCTTTTCACGCCCACCTTAGCCGCCTCTGTTGTCTCCAACCGCCATGCTGGTGTATAAACCTTCCTTGGATGCCACGGCGACGACCTCGCTTTTGGCGAATCATCCTTCCCGGATGGTGATTGGGGGGATGATCTATCCACTGGACTAGGCGAGACGCTCGTTCTTGGGGTTTTGCTCCCGCCTGTGTGGTCGGCGGGCTTGGTACGGTTCTTCGGTTTCCGCGCACCGGTCAGAGGAGCCTTTGGATTTTCACCAGAGGGCGGTACAGCTTGTGTTTTGGCATCGGACGAGCAAGCATCAGGAGTTGGAGTCCTAGACGACGCAGGGGGTCCCGGCGAAGAGGCGAACTTCGAACGGCCAGCGGAGACGACGGCTCTCGTCCCGGGCTTAACCGTGACAATGGCTGGTGATCGCTCGTCAGATGATTTCCATCCTGTGGGAATGACGGTGTCGGCAGGAGGGGCATCTGGGTTCCCCCCTCGCCTACCCGCCGACGTTTGCTTACAGCTTTTCTTTTCTGCGCTTGCGGTACGACCGACGGCTTCCCTCGCCGTCGCGGCCGATCTATACCGCTGACGTGGGCTCCAAGATTTGAAGGTTCTCAGTTTAATGTCTGCCTGTGGCATTGGTGACGTACAACTATTGGTTTTCTCCTCCGGGTCAGGCTGCGCGAACGATGTATCCGCCCTGGTTAACACAGCATTTGTTTTTCCGAACCTCGAACTGGCACTTACGTCAACTGTGCGTGAAGAGGTGTCGATGCCATGCCGAATATCGCCTGTAGGGCGCCCCGGACTGAATGACACGGTCTTGGGGATGACGAAACCAGCCGCGGTCATCGCGGCTTCGAAGCCGTCTCTTTCTCTGTTCTCCGGCGGAGCCTGGACGTACGCCAGGACTTTCGTCCCTGCAGAGAGTGCGGCCGGTTTACCAGACGTGTCGGTAGTGCTTGCCTTGCGCCGTCGTTTCGGGCTCAGCGACCGGCAACTTCGAGTTGCACCCGCCCTTTCCGACCATTGGATCGATGACGTTGGCGATGAAGTCTGAAAGGCGGCCAACGAGGCGGCCAGCGACGACGCACCCGACCCCCTTCTCCTTGCTGGGCTAGGGAAGAAACTGCTCTTGGCAGTCGGTGCGACCCGCTCCCAGGTCTCCCACCGCTTTTCCCGCTGCTCGTTTTGAATCAGCGGGTCCACGCTCTTCGTCAAGCTCCGTTCACATCCCGGACCGGGTTTGCTGCCAGATCCTGGTTCCGCTTTCTCGTAGTCGACAACGTCGTCGGCGTCGAGGACTTTGAGAGAACTGGGGGCTTCCACCAGGTCTCCCCACCCGAGGAATATGAGGAGGCCTTGCGCGACGACAACCAGGAGCATTACCGCGTGCGCGATTATGATCACGCCGGAAAATACTTCCTGACTCTGCTCTCGCTCGTTGGAGACGTCCACACGAAGGAGCAGGGCGAGGAACATGCTCGCGAAGACGACGTAGTGCCCCATTCTGTACAGCCACATGTCGACCGGCCGCTCGAAGGGGGCGAGGATCTCCGACACAACCATGAAGACCGCGGCGAGAAGAAGGACGACGGCGACCTGAGCCGAGCTCTCGGGGTAGATGAACACCGCCAGACCCGTCAGAGCGAACCGACGGAAGCACTCCACAACCTGGTGACGTATTGAGGGGCGTATAAATCGAACAACGGTTCAGAAGGTCAGCGTACAGCGGTAGCATGCTCTCGACAACGATCAGGGCTATCAATAATTCCGTGTGGTGGCTCAAGAATGAACGAGCAACAGGCGGGAGAGAAGCGGAATATAAAACGTCGAACATGAGCGCGCCTTTTAACCAGTCGTCAGACTTGGTCAAAAATGACATATGCTGTTGCCTGTAGTACTAAAGGATTTGGGAAGGTTTCAACACGACTGTATGTTTCAAGGCCTTCAGCTGGCATTGCATAGAGCACGAGGTCTAAATTGTGCATGCCGTGCAGGCAAGATGAGGATGACCATTACAGGTAAGCATTCATATTTTAGACTGCCTGGCCAGGAACGTGAAGTCACCAGGTGAACAGATAGGCATGTAGACGTGTCGAACGGCCGAGGAGAACCTTTAAACGTGTTCCTCGCTGAGTTGGGACACACCCTTCGTCTCGCTTCGTCTGGAAGCAATGGCGTAGGGTAGAAGAGTTGTTCTCCCTTTCTGATGTCCTTGCGCTTGTGCCATCTTCTCATCCGTTCTGACTGACACATGCGCACTTTGCGGTAGAATCGAGTGAATGGTACAGTGACCATTGTCCCAGCGGCGCGACTTTGAGCGACCAGGCGGACACATGACAAGTGAACCCTATCTCCTTTACGGCGTATCACGGAATCGTTTCTTCTACGGGCAGAACATAACCCACGACACGACACATATAGTAAGTGAAGCAGCAAAGCAGCAAATGACGCAGCACTCCCGGTGGTGTCCCATATTTGTTCGCGATGATGAAATCCGTGTTCAATTCGTTTCGCACTGTTCTGAGGCTAGGGGTTTGACCCAACACGCCAGGACTGATTGTTTGGATTTGATTGTCAAGTTTACGTCAGGATCGATTGTTTAGATACTATTGTCGAGTTGTCTCACTTGTCAAACGCCCACCGACGCGTGTTGCGCTCCTCGGGTTTATCGCGAGACGGGCCTACAACACATGGATCGGTAGAAGCCCACCGGACGTCTTGAACGTCGTCACCTCTCCTTACCTCATAGTAGTACCTCTGCCGCCTGTACGGCTCCCACAAATCGGCGGCGGGCCTTAGGTCAGAGTTCGTAACCCGGTTCTCCACGCACTTCAGCTCCTGTCGGTGCTTGAAGAGCCACCAGCCGAAGGCGCACGGGAAGCCCACGGGGTAGACGAAAACCATGAGCGCGGCGTAGGCTTGGAACCCCACGTGCCGCGCTGTTGCGCATGTCAAGCTGTAGTCCGCGCGGAGATAGCTGTTTCCATCGTCGAGCGTGTCGCACACGAACGTCTCGAGTATCGTGTGCGAGACCGTCGCGTAGACGACGAATATGACGAAGAGGCCAACAGAAAGGTGTCTGTTTTTTACCGTCGCCACCGCGTCCTCAGACGCACGGTTGCGCCGCAACGCCACGATATAGGTGCACCCGAGCGCAAACAGAACCACCACAGGACCGAGCGTGGCCATCAGCAAGCGGTCGTAGAAGTTGGTGTCGTAGATGCACGCAAATGATACGATGAAGCCAAGGTCGCAGTTGACGAGATCGATCATGCCCAGGAACTCTTGGTAGGCTTTGGGGTACTTGATTCCCGCCACGTCGGAGTACTGAGGAGTTAAGTACGTGGGTGCATTGTGAAGGGTCGCTCGGGGTTATTCACATGACATGTGCTGGTCTGCAAGAGGGATCACTATATACTACACCAAGTCCTTGGCACGAGCACAGCAACTCCGTCCTGTGTGTCTCGGATAAATCCGTGATATGCAGCCGCGTAACGCTATTATAACGCCACGTTTCAATAGACGGGCAGGACCTCGCGAAGGGGGCACCCGTCGACAATGTACCGCAGCTTTATGACCCGAAGCAAGGGGATAACACAAGCAAACGTCCATGTACACGAAGATTGCAAGGCAGCACACCTGGGTCACTATCTGCCACACGACCACGACAATTTTCACGGCCGTTAGCGGAAATCGTTTCCGAACGCTCTCCCGCCAAACGATCCATTTTTGCTTCCAGGTGCTTCCACCGTCGCCCTGTCAGCGTTCGGGGTGTGAGTGTAAGCACATCGTCAGCTCGGGGGATTCTTCTGGCACTTGTTTGGTTGCAGCCACAGTCTAACAACAAAAATACCCTCATTTATGACACTCGTCAGTCGATTACTCAAGCGTCGAGTATGCCACTCACTTTGCCGTTGACATCACCACCAGAGGCCTCCGTCTCCACCACTGACACCAAGCGGGAAGCAATGAAGCCCAACACCACCAAACCCAGCACAGAGACCCCCAGCATGACTCCCACAGCCCGCCGCGTGTTGTCCCCCAAACAGCTCTTGCACGTGTGGGAGTATCCCGGGGCGAAGCCCTCCGTGCAAACGGCGCAGTCTGGGTATGGGTTTGGGCGCGAGCATGTATATTACTGCCAGATGACGATTAAGCAATAGACATGAAACATAGAACGATGGATTCGTGGTAAAGACGCATACACGAAACAGTTGGCAAGGCGATCGGTGACCTCGCGGACTCCGTTAGAAGAACCCTTCCACGTGCGCGTATGACGGTCAGAAACAAACAGCGAGACATATAATGCTAGAGTCCAGCCCAAACGTTCTTAACTAACATGCCGGGGGGGGTGTGCGCGCAAAGTAGCTGTGTGCTGGACGATTTGTCACTTAAAATGCAATGCATTGTTGGCAGGGTATCGGCCTCTTCTTGTGCTTGGTGGGTTTGTACCTGACACATTCTACGATAGAGGTTGACCGGTTTTGTTTCTGAAGCTCCTCACTTGAGGAGCTCTATACCTCACCGAAACAAATATATAAAGCAAACTGAAACTGCAATCCGATAAACAAACCCGTGGTCCATCTATACAAAAAAAGCATATTACAAAAGTAGAATGACATTCCGACGATTTTGGGTTAAGGAGCACCGTCACCCAGAAACTAAAACGCCAAAAAGTGCTACCTCTACCGTGGAACTCGTCACCTGGTGTTTTCAAGCTGTCCGTGCATTAATGGCAGAGTGTTTTTGGTTTCTTCATAGCAGAACGCTTGATACTACTGCTCTACGTAGGCGGGCCGAGAAAGAGGACATCGAATTTAAGCATGGCTCACATGGCCCCCCGTAACCGGTCGCGCAGTATTCGGCCAATGCATTCCCTCCCTGGCACGCCTCCTTGTAGAAACACTCCCTGACGTCGGTGCTGGACAGCGATGATCGGAAGAAGCCCGGCTTGATCTCCAACTTGGCCAGAGTTCCGCCTAGAAGAGATAATAGCACGAAGGGGGTACGATTCGAAAACGCGATTGGGGGGTAAATTGGTTTTCGCATTTTATGATAATCACCAACGTAGGACTAGCGGCGGCGAGTGGTTGTACGGTTCGCAAGCGTACCACGCAAGCAAGGGACACAAAGCTTGAAACGAACACGTGGGGCAGTGCTACAACCACTCGTCCCAGCGCTTCGTGCTAATCCTTCAACCGGTTACGTGCATGAAAATCCCACAACGAATAACCACGCTGCATGTGGGCCATACCACGACTCGCGAAAACGCCAGGTGTTTTTGCCACCATGCCGTTGGTTTCACTTGGAGCACGTGTGCCTGCTTATGTTATTGTTGTCGCATTTTTCGATTAAATAGTACGAAGTAACGAATTATTACATCTCGTCACCGTCTGTTTCGAGTTGTACACGTGTTGCTGTCCGTTCGTACCTCTGGAGGGGGAAAGCGCTCCCTCAGGAGGGTCCTCGCAGAACGGGATTGTCGATGCGCTTACGACGTTAACCCCGGCCTCCAACTCGCTGTTGCAGTAGCCTGCGCACCTTGAGCACACCGTTGTGAACCGGCACTCGTCGGGTTCCTAAGGTTCATCAAAAGCAAAGGGGGGTAAACGGGGCGGTGGGTGGGGGAAAATATAGACGCCTCTCTACTTGCGTGAAAACCTATGGAGTACCGTCCGGTCTCGTTGTATGCGGTACTCGCAGAGGGAGGAACGAGAAACAGCGAGTATTTCTGAACGTGAACATATTTGTTTTATGAGCATGCACTTGAAATGGTACTATACCCACCCTAGCTGCATGTATTGTAGAAGGGCCAGTACAATCTATTTTGGGGAGCCAAGTTACAGCTGTTTGCCATCAAACCAAACACGCCGTAGATACGTTCGTTTCCCTCCTCGCCCCTGTCTACGGCCGCTGCCCTCACCGTTAGGGTATCAGCGCTGTATTTTCCGGCCGGGCAGTAGAAGTCATTTTCCAGGAAGGTGACGGAAGTCATCGCGTTCAGCATGCCGAGGCTCAAGATGGCCGGACCTTCGTTGCCGGCTCCGTTGTGGGAAAACAACGTGTTCGACATATCTTCGACGACGCCAGCGTGAACTATAGCGCCACCTTCAGAATCTGGAATTCCATGTATCGGGGGTAGAACCGAGGCGGATATAAATAGGGGGCGGTGGTTTGTGGAGCATGGATCGCGTGAGTATATATGTGTTGCCAAGTGCCTCACAATTACGCAGCCATTCGATCGTTGGCCTCGTTCGAACGAACGCCCCGTACTGGTGTGCTCCCAACCTGTCGCTGATCCCCGACAACTTAACATCCGCCCGCATTCGGTTGCGTACTGACACGCGTCGCCCATCATACCTGCTCGATTGCTGGTGAAGTTACAGTCGCGAATGATGTCGTAGCCCGCGACGCTGTCTGCAAGCATGCACGCACGCACATACCCAACGAGTGGAATCCAAGGGGGTGGTGCAAACACCATGAGCACATGTGGTTTGAACCCATTTTGGTGGTGCAAGCTTGATGCCTCGAGTCTTGGATATGAGTGGACAAGTTGTTTTCGATATATTGGTGCGGACGACAACAACAACAACGTTATACTACCCAAAACCGAAGACGAACAAAACCCGTAACCATTACAACAGAGGACGAAAATCGCCACGCTTCCATGTTTGCTCGCACGACACCCGACAAACCGGGTATCCATCCAGTGACTCAGCCAGCGCTTCGCTTCGGGGTGACGTAGCGAGTAGATTCGTGACGAAGCCATCAGCCGAAACGGACGGCGGACATACTGCTGCTAATGCGACACAATCGTGTATCAAATCCGTTTTGAGCGAGCTGGTGTACGTCAATCCCCCCTAAAATTTGCGGATACATTCGTGTGCATCCTGCAATATCTTGTCACCCCCCCCCCTCCTTTCTCGCGCACCTCTACCTCCGCCCTAAACTCTGACAGCTAAACACACAGAGTTCCAACTCGCCGTATCATCCCCGTCCTCACATATAGCGCCTCCATCCTCGGAAGCGTGGTTGTGCGTGAACATGCACCGGTTGAACTTGACCGGAGTAGTAACAGAGCTCGTCGATACCGAGGAAGGGCTGCTTGCCAATATACACCGATGTATCCGTCGAGCAATGCACGGCGTGGCAGGAGATAACAGGGAGATACTTCGGTTAATTTGGACAGGAACAACTTATTCCAACGCAGTATGGAAGCGTTGAAACACAGGCATACCAGAGCAAACAATCTGGGTCCACCGCAACCAAAGCACAGCAATGGTTCAACTGCATTTTCGGCCTATAGTGGACCGAGCATCACTAAAATTGTTCCTTCATGATAATCCCGGTGGTCCACCAAAGCAATAGCTCTTTTGCGGTAACCCCGACGGCCTACAGGGGGCAGAGCATGGACGTAGGGCAGGTAGCTCCTCAAGTGGGGGGCCTCACAAAATTCCGGTGCCACCCATACCCAAGCACGCGGCACAAGGGACCCCAGAGTGTTCCCTCTTGAGGGAACAACTGCATACCTTCCTGGGACCGAAGGCAAGTCCCGTCAGAGGGGATATGCTGGCATGAATACAAAACGGTCCCTTACAATTCCGGCTGGGTAGTGGAAGCTGTAAAGTTGGAATATTTTGTCGATTGGAGCTATCACCTTGGGTCTGCGAAGGTGGAGGACTCTGACGAGGAACTGCTGATGGCCTGAGTGCCGGAAGAGAACGTCGCCACCGCACCGCCCCAGACGGCGGTGTTGCCCGTGAAATGGGCGCCCTTTATCGAGATGCGGTCGATACTACCGCAGTACATGGCCCCGCCCGAGCCGTCTCTGGCATCGTTCTTGTAGAACAGGGGCCTATCCTTGAGGAAAACTGTCGTGTACGTCAGGTGAAGAGCACCTTGAGTACAGACAAGAAGGCGTTGCAGGTCGTATGAATGAGGGGACGCGCGTGGTAGGTGGGACACAGTTCGGGAAGAAGACGATAATATTTCACACGTCTCGTTATGGGGTTCCAGAAAAGGTATGGGACATGGCGCACCGTCACATGCACACATGGAGCAAGGGCCCTAATAGATATAGACGCTGAAGCCGTGGAGGTGAGACAGAGCACTGAGACCATCGCTTTAGCGCTTTCGATTTCACGCTACAGTAAGGGTTCTCCGGCAAGGCGGTGGCGTGCCAGAGCAATAGAACCGCCTTTTAGGGGAAACCACCGAAGTCGACCCGGGTTATGAGTGCAATTTCCCAGTGGCGCCAAGCGCTTTTCACCGCCTTATATCGGGATACGGCCTTAATCAGACCGCCGTGTTCGGGGAATCCTACTGTGGTAATTGATCGGCTGCAGGATAAAACGTGCAACTATATAAACTTGCTGTAGGCCCGTGTTGTTGGTTTCGTTTGGTTTCGTTGGAACCTACGTAGACCGTGGCACGCTAGATGTAACTGTCCAGTCATCCAGGAGTTTGACGGGGGGGGGGGGGGGGTGGGAAAAACAGGG
>JBBMKB010002120.1:0-17815 GCA_037833945.1 Alaria marginata | reverse complement strand
AAACCAAACCAAACCAAACTAAACCAAACCAAACCAAACCAAACCAAACCAAACCAAACCAAACCAAACCAAACCAAGCCAAACCTAACCGAACCGAACCGAACCGAACCAAACCAAACCAAACCAAAACTAACCCAACCAAACCTAACCGAATGAAACCTGACCAAACCAAACCAAACCTGACGAAACCAAACCAACCGAAACTAACCAAACGAACTAAAACTTCACCACAGTTCCAAGGTCCAAATGCGCACACGTTTGTTTAATTCAACGTGTTTCCCCGGTGACACATGAACGACGCGCGTGCACATTGCCATACTCACGCGTTTGTGTTCTTTTTCTGGGCGCTATTCATGCGCGCGTGGCCACCCGCTGTATGCGTTGGATCAATGACAGCGTCTGGTCTCGTAACGTTACAATACATATTTTAACAACAAAACCGTGTCACGTACGTTCGAAACCAAACGCAACGAACTGTTGGCGCAGGTTCACGTTCCGAGCGCGGACATGTTGGCGCAGTTTCAAAGTGCGTCCTCGGTGACACATGCACGACGCGCGTGGACACTTCAACACTCGCGTTCGTTGGTGTGTTTTTCCGGCGCGGTATGCATCCGCGTGCGGCCACCCGACGAAGCATTTTGTATTAAAAATACATTTTCCGGACTCGCAAAGTTCCCCATACATGTTTTCGCATTGCCCACTTCGCGTACATACTTCAGGAAGAAACCGTACACGTACGTTTTCGTTATTGACTAAGGATCAGCCTGTCATTAGGCTGTAGCTGACTGTCGTGTAGTCCGTCAAGTCTTTTGGTGGATGCGTCAAGTCACAATCGCATCAAAAAGACGTTCGCTTTACACGCTTAATAGGTACATCGAAAGTAGCGCACCGTTTCAAGTAGGTGTACCAAGTCAATTCTCAAATAACGCAAACAAAATATAACATGAACATCATGTATGGTATATGCCGTATCGGTCATGGTCTGGGTCCGCCGACGTATGGCGCGCAAGACAAATGTTATTGCATCAAGCAGTATAAGTGACGTTCCCAACCATCCGTGTCGTATCTGCCGAGGAAAATATATGGGTAAGGACGCTCGATACGAGGAACGTAGATTGCATGGCGACTGTTATAGACGTAGGGGAAAACCCTTCAGGTGGATTCCAAGCCAGCGTGCCATGGGAAGCATCTATTCACGGTGTACGACGTGTGAACGGAGTACAGTTTGTCCTAAGTGGTCTGAACCGCGCTTCTTGTCCTGGAAAAGAAGTGTGTTGCGGGGCCGCCCACAGGAAGCAACACCTTTGGCATACCTCGACGCATATCAGGGGGGTCGCTCTCGAACGGTATACCAAACGACCACGCCAGGTTCGTACGGCCAGAAGCTGCCACTCTATACAAAAGCGAAGGTCTAAAGAAAAAGACTGATGTTCGAGGCTCGACTGGCCCAGCGCGACGAAGCTAAGTGCTGCCAATGTTTGTTTGGCCTGGGATTCCGCAAATAAGTATCGACGCTAGAGCGCGTTCACTAAAGTTGAACGAAAGTGTATATATATACGACGGACGTGGTAGCCAGGGAAGAAAACATCGGCGCCAAAAACATCCGCATGGGTAGTTTAAATGACCGCTCCGGGCTCTACAATCTGAGGCTTCAGTCGGCGAGCCGGCCGTTCGCTAGAGGGCCGTACTCTGGCACGGGCTGCGTGTGGACTACACACTGTTGAGTTGGAACGAAAGCCGGATGCGCTACCACTCCAACAGTGATGCAACCACGACATGTCTGCTTTCCCGCGGCATTTCCGTCCTAGCCTATATGGGCGCCGCCTGGTACAGGAACGTTTCCCGCACTATCGGGTGTTCTGACGGGGTGCAATAGGGTTTCGCGACGGAGCACGTCCCACTTGATGTTGCTTTGCGCGGCTATAGTCTGTCTGACACCAAAGGTGACCTGTGCCGTCGAGGATAAAACGTTACCTCGGCCTCCTGTGCGAATCGTGCACCACCTCGTTTCGACTCCTGCCAGACAATTTCGACGGACTTCACGTATTTTCCGTCGCCAAACCAGTGGCGCGGTGTAGTGTCGATGCCGGGAAGGTGAGCTCTCAGCGGGTGCGGGTTTCCTTCTCTCGTGATAATCGAGCTCGACACATCAATGAAACGAAACATACTCGCGTCGCCCGAATTTCTGACGGAGTGCTGTCGAGTGAACCCGGAACACCTCCGATTCTTACAGCCAGTGATGGACGTGAACCAACGCGGTGTGTGAGGCGCTTTTCAAAAGGATCTGTCGATATAATATACCACTTGCTGGTGACTGATCGGGCTGTACGAGCTACAAGCAGACCATGTCTTCCGGCTGTCTTCGCCTTGGATGATTACAGCATATCGCCACTCGGCCGAGGCAATCGCTATACCAGAGCGGGCCGACATCACCAGACCAGGGCGAAGCTCCCAGCGCAGTTGTGGGTGCTTTTACAGGCGTTGGCAGGGAAGGCCGGCCAACAGAGGAAATGTTGGCCAGTGGATAATACGAGAGGTTCCTGTGGGTGCGACTGTCGAAAATAAGCGGTTTGATGACCGCAATCGACACGACGTTCTGAATGCCTCTGCTGGCTACACTCGTACGGGAACTACACAACATTAGTGCACGCAGTTACGTGCTCGGGGGCGAGGTTGGACAGTAGCGTGCTGTGCAGATCAGATCAGGGGACAAGTGTAGGATGCGGTAAGTGGCGACATCTTGAGGTAAGGGGCAGGCGTTGGAGCTGAAGTGTGCCATAATAACGCTGGTTGTCAAGCACAGTGACGCGTAGGCTGTGGAGCAACGAGGGACTCTAGTAGCGAGCCCGTTTGGGAGGGGTTGCGTGCTGGGCGCGCAAGAGAAGCAGCATCTAAGAGGGCGTGTCGATGACACAGGCGCCTTCGCTGGTGGCGGGCCAGATGCAAACGTCGGCGAAAAACATCCTGCGACGCGAGGCTGGACGCTTTGCGATGGTCCAGGACGTGGCCATGGTTTGCGGCGCATTCCGCACGATAAACCCCTGATTTACACGTAGCTGTGGAGGTCATGTGCCATGTGGGAGAGGCGTTCATTGTCTATGTTCTCTTCGAGAAAACATCCCGGAAGCCCTCCCAAGCGATAAAGATGAGAAGGAACACCGACTGTCCCGCAGTTTACGCCGTGGCGGCGATGATCGAGCACAGACAGGCCGTAGCGTCCGGGCAGTGGGCGGTATTAAGGGATTAAAGTTTCCTGTTCAAAAGCGTCGTCGAATCCGGAGGGCACATGAAACCGGCCTTGACACGAACCTCCAGACTCACTCGAAGAAATGTGATGTGACGGACGAGTCATCCCACGGTAGGGGTGCAACAATAAGTTTCTAAGCTCCTGACATGAGAAGCTCAATATCTCACCCGAAACATGACTTCCAACATTTTCGCTCGCGCAACCCGACCAACGTTTCTATCCGCTAGTCCTAAAACAAATGCACTCGTAAAATGATCATACCAACCGGTAGTTCCTCACTTCGGGAGCTCAACCGGTCAGGAACTTTTTACCCCAAAAAGCGAAACCCCTACCGTGGGATGACTCGGACCAGCGGTACACGTTGCACTGCTCTCGAGTAGAGTGGGCAGGCAGCCACCATATAGCTGGTACGGCTATAGGGGCTCGTAGCATTGAGAGCATCATCGGCGGTGACATCAAGGAGATCTAAGCGCACACGCGACACGACGTTCATAGACGGGGACGCTTTACCGCTGGCGGAGGGGTTTGTGAATTCTTAAGCACTTTTCCCTCGAGACAACTAACGGCAGCCGAGCCCCTAAGACGACCGGTTAGGAGTATTGGGGATAATCGGCAAGAGAAGCCACCCTCATTCCTACTTCAATACACACAACCAACGACATTGAGACATTAGAGAAACAGCAGCAAGTAAAGATGTGCTCTCATGTCGCCGCAGAAACACGTACATGATCCCAAACCAATACTCGAAATAAGACACGTCGCAATTTTACAACATAAATCTGAAACCAGAAAAGAGAGGACGCCAGCAGCGTTCCAGATTGGAGAAAACCACTGATATTTCTTAGAGAATGAGGAGGGTGAGTCAACTCTGTAATGGCCATCGATACCCGATGGAGGCACGGCAAACACAAGGAGGATATAATGAAAAACAGGATGTCCAGCCCGTCCATCGTTGGTGGTGGGGTGTCCCGCCGACAGCGACATCAGTTTTGGAAGTGTTTAGTATATCGGTTTACCCACTCTCTGCGACAAGGTGCCGCATTACTTACGAAATAACCAGCGCGGGAGTAGTAGCCTTGGGTTAGGATCTCGGGCGGATCGCAGCAGAGAGGCCCCATGAATCCCAAACTATATGCGAATTATGGTATTAGTGCGCGTCAATGTGAAACAAGATTTGGGTTTTTTGGTTCGTGTACCAAATAAGTGGTCCTCGTGTTTTTACTTTCATATTTTGTGCCCAACAACATGTGAAGGAGATGCGGCTCGCGTTTGTCTCGTTGCAGATGCTTGTTTTATTATATCTCCCCGGCTAGAGAAGTAGCCGGTAAACACCGTCGAGCTCGTGGAACACCAACATTGATGGGTGGTGTGTGGTGTGCTGACCCGGTTTGGTCTACACATGCCCCTTCCCTGTTGCTATTGTATAGATATTTAGTCCAAACATCAATAAGTATCAGTATTATTATCCCTAGTCGACTCGAGCCGAATTATCCGCGCACACAATATGCTTTATGTGCACTGAATAATTGCACAATACCTGGTATACAATTATTGGGTGGAATCACACTGGCATGAGTGGCCCGTGCCAATAGTGTCAGAAAAATACCGCCCTAGACCTCCGAGGGCGTGGATTCGCTTGTGTGCGAGGGCGTTCCTCACAGTACGACATCCAGCATGCTCAGCGTTCGTGCCAATTCACCATCGTGAAGATAGACAAGCTCATTTGGCAGAAACTACGAGACAGACCTATACACCACAGATGTAGAAAATTGCCTAGGTAAGGCAGAACATTATGAATGCAACATGCCGACTACACACAAGCGAACAGCCTAGACCATTTCCAGCAGCTAAAACAGTAGGAAACGAACGATAGTTATGATCAACAGATAAGAGGCAACAGAGAGACCAAACAGAAAAGTAACAAAGACGCAGTTGAGAAGGTATACATACTCAGGGGGAGCAAACCTAGACACAAAACAAGAAACAAACGTACAGGCACATATTAGTATATGACGATCAAACGCTGTCAGGTTCCCACCCAGGCTGGTTCCCACACTCAACCAATTATTTGTTGTAATAAGGGCATTCCCAACTGATCTGTCACCTTTTTACTATAATTCCATTAATTTGGTACTTTCACAACTGTCCACACTGCCATTCCCCCCAAGGACATACAACATCGAACAGAAAAACGAGCGAAGAAAAATGAAACTTATACTAGCGAAACATACTGCATGGAACAACATAAAAGCAAATGAAATGATTACACGACGTAGGATGTGCTGTGCTTAAGCGACACAACGCAACCCGTCGTCAGTAATTGTGGACCGATGACGGTATCGGCTGTCGCACTCCCCCGAGGGGGATATATTTACTGTGAGACAACAGGCTTGTTGATAGACAACGGACAATGCATGTTTAACTGTCGTGTGTGATGTACAGTAACGTCATGTCGGCGTTGTACACGCAACACATCGAACTGTCTTGAATGCCCACGTAAAACAGAACGGGATTATATCGAATGCCCCCCAGCAACACAACGTGCTGGATCGCGTCTTTTCGCGGAACAGCTATTGTGAAGCCGGGGTTAGATTTACTGAACAACCAGGTAGAGTTTCCGGTGGTCGCTAACCTACATACATGATGAGTGCGGTAAGAGCGCAAGGCTGGTTGATTGTTTTTCCATTAACGAAGCATATCTTCAATTTGCTCGCGATGTAGTGCCGCAGAATGTCCGTTCAACAATCAGAAGTGCGGCATTGTCAAAAATATCCTTCAGGGGATACCAGAAGCGTATGCAGTTTCCCTTAGAATCACAACGTGCACACGCGAGTTGTTCTGCTCCAGGGTTTCTTCAGGTTTGCTGTTGTTTCACACGGGTATGGCTGCCCAGGCCGGGGCCAGCTTTGTGGCACACCGAGCTGGCCCAAGGGGTCACGCCCTCAGATACGTAGGAATTATCTTGTCGTTTTGCTATATATCATGTGTGCAGAGTATCGTTGAAATGAGCGGACCTGGTGTCTACGCACAAAGTATTGCAGTAGGGTTGTGTCCGTTATAGACATGGGAAGATTCGAACATATCTAAAGTCTACTCCGATAACTAGTAAAATCGAAAGTCCTTCACAACCAAGACGTGCCCCCGCGAGAGTTTTATGCGACAGATTGGGTTGTGCCCAACCTAAAGACGAACACTCAGGCCAGGAACAGTTTTGCTGACCATCAAGATATTAACCCAGATTGCCACTCACCCTGACAGACGGTGAGGTTTAGTTATCATTGGTGCGCTGGTGTGGGTAGTTCTAAGCCTGATGTTTCACCAACATCGTGCTACATGGGCCCACCGCTACATGTCATATTGCGATCTACTCATCAATGTAATCATCTCTTTTTACGGAACGTGGTGTACCTAACGTTTCCCCCGCCAATCACATGAATATTTCTATACCTCAGCAAAACCGATCTAAAGAAACAAAGTAAGACCGAACGGATGGAAAAACCCATTGACTAGATACCACACCAAACTACCTACAGGGTCGATTATGTATGTGACTGTCGAGAAGGGGTAGGTCTTCAGTTGAGGAATATAATCTGCCGGAAAACGATCGCCCTACACGTACCCCCCCTGGAGTAGCTTGGATCGGTCATCACGGTTAATGGCCGTAACCCCTCGTGTACGCCGACTAGGTTGTCCGTGGTCGTGAAAACCCACGCAAGCGTTCTTCTCGGGAGTAGAGGGTGTTCCAAGGCCACACAGCCTACCGGTGGCGTCGTCAGAACGGAGATGCCGGGGGGGAGTAACTCGATATTGACTCATGCGTATACCTGGTAGAGAACGGCGAGATTTCCGACAAAGACAGAAACACGTTTCATATAATGGGGAACCGGCGATGTTTGGTGGGTTTGGTTTTAACCGTTCACCGTTAGTAGTTCGACACAATAATGATACGATCAAAGGCTACACCGCCGTGTCCTCGCGTTAGTGTAGCACCGGTTGATGAGACGTCCCATTTCAATGAGGCGATAATGACCTCGGCCAACGGCCTACCGCCCTCTCCCGGTACCGTTTGAGGTCCTATTTAAACATGTCGAGGTATGTGGCAAAGCACGTCACTTATACAGGACCAGAACTCTAGCTACAACTTGAAGTACAGGTGTTCTCTTCAAGGTTTGCGTAAAGCAAATAGCGTGTGCATACACGCTTTTAGATCAGTGTTCCTCGATGCTCAACACTAACCGGACTGATATTCCCGCGCGTATTCTGGTTCCCTCACATTGCTTTCGCCAAACTCGTGACGTTGGCTTCCAGATACTGGTCAACGAGCTGTTGCAGCGGCTTGAACCTCGCCAAAATCCTCCTCCACTTGGTTGGCTATTGGTGCTAGGGTCTGAAAGATGACCGATAGACGACCTGTTCACGTCAAAGGGGCATATATATCGAAAGGAATACAACAATGGACTAAAATCCGCGGCCAGCAGTGGAGCGACTGGTTAGAAGAAGCAGAACAGTTTGTTTCAGCGTTTCGTTCCGCTCGGGAATGGATTATGTTACTTTGATTCAACGGTTCTTTAACGAATGCCCGGACCACGAAACATAAAAAAGAACAATCCTAAATAAAAGCACCAATACGCATGATATAGCCAATGCAGGTGCAGAAACATAAATTTTCCCCAGTACCCATGGTTTTTTTTACTCTGGGTGAGAAGGTCGGTTCGGACGTCCGAAATTACCGCTAAGACACTCATCTACAGGCAAAGACGACGGTAAAACCCTGGCCTAAAATCACAACTCCAATACGTATGATGTTGCCAATACAGGTGCAGAAATATAATTTTCCCCCAGGACCCATGGGCATTTTTCTCTGGGTATAAAGGTCAGTTTGGATATCCGACATTACCGCTAAAACACTCATCCCCAGGCAAAGACGATGCTGAAGAGCTGTTTTCGTTATTTCTGCTTTTTCACTCCATTCATGCAAAATCCAGGACAAGTATGATCCTTGTACATTGGTAGCAGTCTTTTCACAAGCAAGTATCAACGGCGGACGGAGAGGCTACTCGCACGAGTGGCTGTGCTAGACTCTTATAAGGGGGAAACGGTTGTATAGACTTGGATTGCGCAGGTAGAGCGGTCGGCCGTTATTCGAAAGTACGTAAAACCAGGAAGAAAGTCGTGAAAAACGTCTACTTCAGTTTTTTATGCTTAAAACACGCCGGTAAGACCAAACCCCAAAGAGCGGGAAACGTTTTCTCTCAACTATCTACAGATGTACCGCCACTTGGATTTTCCACGACAGAGTCATCCCACGGTAGGGGTGCAGCAATAAGTCCCTGAGCTCCTGGCATGAGGAGCTCAAAATCTCACCCGAAACACGACTTTTAAGACTTTCGTTCGCGCAACGCGATCAACATTTCTATCGGCTAGTCCTAAAAGCAAATACACTCGTAAAATGATCATACCAACCGGTAGGTTCTCACTTCATGAGCCTAACCGGTCAAGAACCTTTGACCCCAAAAAGTGCAACCCCTACCGTGGGATGACTCGACAGCCAAAGTATGTGATGTGTTCAGGCTTTCATTTAAAACAAACACGTTTTTGCTCATTTTGGCCGGATTTTACGACATGTTTCGGCTGATCCCCCGCAACTTACTTGACTTTAGTATAGGGATATGTTGGCAAGTATGTCTACTGCACCCTGCTTCCTCAGCCTTGATGGTCACGGCCGGGGTCGTTTTGACGTTTAAATTGTCGGACTCCAAACGTTTCAAGCCGACATATATGTGGACTGATAATCCTCTATGGACCATAGCACGTTTAAATTCCTACTTAGTGTTGGCACAGGTGCATGGGAAAATAGGTAAGCAACTACTAGTGCTGATTTTGGAGTTCCGAGCGACATGTCGAGCGTAGAGTTGAAGAATAAGTGCGACGAGGTAGGACTATACTGCTCTGCAATAGGGTAGGAAGAAAACGAGAGATAACATTTCCGAGTCACTCTAGGACAGAGTACGAGCAAGGGGTCGCTGTGAATTAAAATGGAAAACAAATCGGTATGGGTAAGAAGACTAAGTTGGAGAGTGTGTGTGTAGCTGATGGAACATCGTAACAAAGACGTAGTCCGGCAAAAGACGGAGGAAAGGGGAGACAGGAAACAGTACGTGGTCCAAAGGGAGTGGCAGAGAAGAATAAACAGTGGCATGGAGCAAACAGACAAAGATAACACCGGAAACAGAAAGAAAATTCAGACAAGATATCGTAAAAGCAGAAGCGGTGAGGAAGGAACAATGCATGTACAAAGGTATCGAAAATGGCGTAAAGAAATCGGAGCTAAGAGTAGGATCATGGGACTTGTGTGCATTCGCCACGGACGATTGCAAGAGGCTAGAAATAGACCAACACATAGGTAGGCGAGACCTCGATATAGTAGAAATTAAAGGGTCATGGGAGAAGGAGGGGGGGGGTATGATTCATAATTAGAAAGTACGCATGAACAGGGAAACGAAGGAAGGGGTACAAGAGCAAGAATAGCGGGGCGGGGGGGGGTAGGGTTTCTAGGTAAAGAGTACTTGTGTGATATCAAAGAAGTGATCAACGACACGAGATTCGAAGAAAGCATATAGGTGAGGGTTCCAGGAGAGCGAGGAGTGAACTATTTTTCCTTCGAAACATAGATATACCCCAGCGTCGAAGAGTAGTGTGCTAGAATAGTGGGAGTAATGAGGATGTTTCATTCCTTGTGAAATCTCCATCATATAACTGCATTATGTTAGGCGGGCCGACGGCACTCCCTCATAACACACACATATTATGGCATACCACTGATACCTGTTATCATACATGCATAGCAGATTCACACAAGCGTGCCTTGTAGATACGCAGCAGCAGCACTACGCCGCAGTTCATACACGGGTACGTACTTTGAACCAGTCATAGGTCACGGTATCATACGAACGAGTAGACCAACCCTACTCCACACACCACACACCACACATACATGCATGATATACAATAGTGTTCGGCGAGGGTGTGCAAGAACTACAAATACGAGTACTCTGGGGGATAAGAGATAGGAGAAGGAGTGAATATTTTACTTTTATGACAAAGGCAAGAAGCACCAGACGCATGTTTGGTTTCGCACCACAATCCAAGAACAAAGAAAGTCGAGGTCGCTTGCTTTGTCCACAAGTCCAAAATTCAAAATCAGGAAATCTCTTCTGCAAAAATTATCATCTCGTGTGATTCGATTCGGGAAGGTGGCCGAGGCACTCACCACTGCTGCAATAGGGCCCCACGAGCAACCCCCGCGTGCTCCGGGCGCTACACAGAACAGCAGAAGCATGCTCACCAACCTCTACCGCAGTGAGATGTCTTCGACGCTCGCGGGGAGAGGGTTTCTTTAGAGGGATCTTGAGCTGCTGTGTGCTTCGTACAAATGCGGCCAAACTCAACCTGGGCGTCTGTTTCCATGCTCCACGAGATCCAACTAAGCGCTGCGGATGGGGGCCGGAGCACGTCTCAGCGGCCTTGAAGGCATCAAGCGGTGGGATGCCTTGTGGGGACCGCTGCAGCGATTGTTGCTGCCGCCACGTCAAGGGCTCGTGTCTGGTCTGTGATGTCACGATTTGCCCTACCAAATAACGCTTTTTGGTTTTGTCAAAATCCCTCGAAGCCCTCTATTTTTATTGTTTTGAGCGAGCGGGGACAGGAAGAAGATGGGAGGTAACATTCCCATAACTGAAATCGAGCTCCCTACACGAACTCTGGACGGCTTGACATGAATCCGGCGAGAGCATGTTCTCCCTGCATTTGTCGTTCGTCTGACCCCGGGCTCATTGCGCTCGGTTTAGGGTGCGTCGTGCAATTGCGCTCGGTTTAGGGTGCGTCGTGCAATCAATGTGCATGTGCATTCTAGGCCGGCCGAAGACATACAGATATACATATTTCAATCAAAGGAGACCATTAAATATCGACAACCCCAAACACTTGTTTACCTACTCCTCCTGTTTACGTACGTACGGGACCCAATTAGGAAGAGGATTGTTTGAAAAAACCTCATTACAAGAGATAAATAAAAATGCAAGGAGAAGTAATAGTAGTGGGAGATTTAAATTCAAGGATTGGGAAAGCAAGCAACCCGAATGATAAAATTTGTCAATATAGCGAAGTGACAACTAATAAAAATGGGGCAAAGGTGATGATGTTCCTTAAAAACAACAAGACGAAGATGTTAAACGATAGAGTACAGAATCCTGAACCAGAATGGACTTGACGATGCATACAGAAGGAAATAGTCTCTATTCTTGGCTTTATAGTGGTAGAAACTTCAAGTTGCAGGAAACAGTAGTACAGTAATGCGCAGCGGACGTAGGAACTATGGACCACTGCCTAGTGTGAACAGAGGGTCAACAGACGAGAGTTATCCAATATAGGCGCGGTAAGAAGCTGTTTAGATGAAGTGTATAGATAAACTAGAAGAAAACAAAACACAGCAAGAGATCCAAGAAGATATGGCCAAACATGCAGGGACATTTTCTGATATGTTGAAAAGCATTGGAGAAACGAAGAACTATACAGAAAATGATAGTGCAGGAGTGGGCATTATAGAAGGATGGGAGCAACTGGTAAACTTCACGGCAAGTAAAGTCTTGGATAATACGTTGATACGGTAGTACGCGGGGGAGCTGTAAAATGGTGGAAATGGAAGTAAACGAGGATCTAACGGTAAGAAGAAAGGCACACACAAATTATACAACGAGTAAAACTACGGAAGGATGGGGAGGAGTGTGCCTTAGCTAAAAAGCAAATTACAGAGATATGAAGACTTTGATGGCGGGATGAAGCGGGTGTGGGTAGGAATTCATGATATACTGGGCAAACAAAGCAGGAGAAGCAGACACGTGAAGAACCACGGTGAAGGCACAGAACGGTAAAACGGTTGGGAGTTCGAAGGGGAATAGGGAAGTTCTTGTAGGGCACTACAACCATAAACTAGGGACGCCCACAACCGACGACAGCATCGACGCCGAATTCGAGAAGGACATCAACACGTCGGAAAAGGCGATCGTAGATGCACCGGGGAGGGAGGGCAGCGGTTCTGAAGCAGTGCAGAAAGACTCCACGCGGGAAGAAGTATACAAGTCCGTAGCTAGAAAAAAAAATCGGAAGGCAGCAGGGGCAGACCGAACGGTGAATGCATTTATAAATTACAGAGGAGAATGAATGATGACCATGCTGGTCATGTTGCAGACATGTATTTAACAAAACGAGTACGCACCGAAGAGGTGTGAGACAGAGTAAGAGTACTTACTCATCAAAGGAAACAAGGCTAAACCGGCGAACTATATAAATATAACGCTACTGAGCACCGTAGGAGAGACGTTCTGTAAGATTTTGAATGATAAGATGGGGCCAATGATGGAGAAGGAAGAAAATATATGCAAAAGGCAAGCAGGGTTCAGGTCAAACCGTAGCTGTTTAGACCTTGTGTACACATTACCAGGTAATTAGGTAATATTATGCAAGGAAGGAAATCGCGAGACTAACAACGTACTGCTTTTTTCAAGATGTACAAAAGCTTTATGACACAGTATGGAGAAACGGGTTGTGGGAAAAGTTGTGGGAAAAAGGGATCTGAGAGATAGTGTGGAGAACAATAAAAAACGACACAATGTACGAAAAGTGCTGTGATGCTGGACGGGGAAATGTTTAACTATGTTGACCCCTTAAAAGGAGTGGCACAGGGATGTACGTTATCACCCAATCTGTTAAAGGTGTATATGAATGACATGATAGTAGTAGTTGAAGCAACAAAGCAGGGAGTTACCGTGGAAGAAGATACGGTGTCAGGACTGATATTTGCAAATTATTTCGTGAGGATATTTGAAACACCCGACGGACGATTAAAACACATTGCGGAGGCACTATAATACACTAGGAAATGGAGAGTGTCAGAGAACGTAAAAAAGTGCGCGGTTGTTGCAGGTAACGAAGATAAGCAGAACTCAGCAGCTTTCAACGGGAAGTGGGGAGAAGATGAATTACCGATCGAAGTCCAGCATACATACTTTGGCGCAGATTTCTCGAAAGACTGTTTTTGGGATGCACACATAGCAGAATGGATAGGAAGGGTTAAATCACACGCAGGCAAAATGGATGTGATCCTAACCGACCCGCACCTTGACATTAAGATTTAAATATATGTTTTCTGATGAGTGTGATTGTTCCAAAGCTAAAATGCAGTAAAGGAAGAGGAAGGGGAGATTGAGTTCGTGAAACAGCTGGGAACAATACAGACGACAGCAGCCCAAAACGTTCTAGTATGCTCAAATACGACGAGTTATACATTAATCAGAGCAGAACTGGGAATGAACGCACTTCAAACAAAAAAAAACTGAGAAATTTAAAATGGTAATATACAGTAAGGAAAAAAACAAACAAGGTTGCCAGCAATAGCTGATAGGGCTGTCAAGAAGACAGAAACACAAGCGCAAGCTGGAATAAGGTACGATAGAGTAGCCGACAAAGTATGCAAGCGTGTAGGAGGAAACCGAGGACAAATACTGTCCATAGACAAAGTTGGGGGATACAAGAAAGTAAAAGAAAATATATGAGCATGGAAAAGGCTAACGCTAGGAATTATTGTGAACGAAGAAGGAAGTTTTGAGATATACGGGGGGTTAAAGGGACATATACAAATATTACCGTGTTTGGAAGGGCAAATACTACGCAAAAAAGCTGAAACAACTGCGTCTTCGTGTATGAGACCTGGACCTGCCAGCATGAAGAACGAGGTCTACCATTACCCGGGGGGAGGAGGAAGAAGGTGCACCGAGCTGTCTGTGTGGCAACCCAGACGAGGGAATAACCTACGTAGTGGCAGAATACGAACTGAATAGGGAGAAAGGTAGTCAGTTGAAGGAGGAGATGAGGAAAGTTGACGGATTTGACATGGAGAATTTTGGTACATGGGATAGTAGCGCGAAAACGATCGCTATATTAAGACATAGGTGGTTGGCACAGGCGGCCAAACAGGAAGGAAACTATATGAGGAAAGTTATATGTAATCTATTAAAGAAACGTACTGGGCGTCCACGTGGTCGAAGTGTGTCTCTATTAGAAGTTGGAACGGTGCTCTGTCTGTCCTGAAAGGGATGTGTGGTCAGTAGTAAATGACTAAGGCAAGAAACAAATGGGAACGCCCCCCCCCCCATTAATCGACGCTATTCGAGATACATTCAAAACCGTAGTGCTGCTATTAGCGGATTCGGAAACACCAAAGTTACCAAAGCAGTCCTGGGGATTATTCTCGCGGGGTTAGTCACGCAACATTTCACAGACAATGGGACTAGTTCCAGTTCCCGTGCAAATACCGCTCCCGTAGTCCCACCTAAAACCATCCCCCATAAATCTCGACCTCTCATTCTCATACAACTCGTTCCCGCCGAACTTCTGATTTCCCATTGTCATCCAAACGATTTATGTGGAAACGCCCGCTTTCCAGTAGATTTTGTGTATCTGTACAGTATCTTTCATTGGAAACATCAACGTTCAAAATTCAAGACCAAACTAAAACTGTCAAAAACAAAACCATTCGAGGGTGAACTACTCCCGCGTAACCCGCGTGCACGGTATCGTTGCACCGTAATGTTTTATGTTTTGCTCTGTTTTAAACCTTAAACATTTCCATTTATTTAATCACGCATTACATACGACAAACGAGCAGACGTCAGAGCACGGATATACGTAGCTCGTACGTGGGGGGGTTAAAGGGGGGCGCATCCTACAGGTCCTCCTGGATCTTGGGTGTATTTTAAACGTTCGGTTTCGTTTTACGTGCGCTTACACAGCGTATTGTTGTAGTGTTGCCATACTAGGGAGGAGATGGTCCTTGGTGGGTGGGAGATGCGTGGCAGGTATCTCAGGTGGCTGAAGGTTGGTGGACGCCTCTGTCGCATCCGATATTGTTGCTCGCTGCTAAAACATGGAGTCTAAACTGTCGTAGAAAGAATGGGTGCGGTTCTGCAGAGTTTTGGGTGGAGTCCATGTTGTTGTTCACCTCAAACACGTCATATTCGTGTGATAAAGCGCTTACAGCAGATGTCGAGGTCTACGGAGCATCCCTGCAGGTGCTACTAAGCACAAGTTAATAAAATAACTGATGTGTGCGAACGCCATGAACCATACTACACACCGCGGTATTCATTTACGATCGGCGAAAATCCATGGTGAGCGCTTTGTCGGCAAACGTTCCCGTGCACCCCCGTGGTAGCTTCTTCCTGGGGGGATAATTCACGTGGTTGCCCAATCCAGCGAGAATGTTGCCCGTGGTGGCCAATTCCCGTACGGAGCATCCCGTGGAATACAGTAGACAGTTCACGCAGGATAGTTTACCGTGGTGGCCGGTTCCCGTTTCGAATACGAAGTATACCCTTAATTCTCGCTGTGGCTATTTCCCACGGGAAAAGTTCCCTATTATTAAAACCTGTTCCCAAGGACTGTACAGGAAAGTTCGCAGTTTATCTCTGTTTGAGGCCGATATCCGGCCACCGCCTTGGGGCTGCCTCTATCTTCCTCGCCCGCTTCTGTTTAGGATATTTTGACCCCAAGCTCGCCCTATCCGCCAAGGTCGACGACTCTCAATGTTGCGTTCGGGTGCAGATTTTGGGCACAACCCAGCCTTCGCCTGACTGTGGCTGCGACGATTGGCTTGGCTTTTCAGTGTGACGATATTTGGCTTGATTCAACGCCTATGCTTTTGTTGTGCTGCGTTTTGTTAAATTCGTTTACGCTGGTGCTGTGCTGCAGAAACTCGATAAAGTTACGTCAAATCGCCGCATGTATGAATCAAGCCCTCGTTAGTAAGATTACTACTGCAGTGCTACGATTCAATTGTGTCACTGAATTGAATATACCTCACAGCTGGTGGTTGTGCCGTGTAGTCGTCACTGGGATATATGTACCTCACAGCTGGTGGTTGTGCCGGGTAGTCGTTACGGGTTTTCGATGTCGCGTGACGTCGCCAGTATGGCAGCAAGCCCGGCGGTCGAGATCGCGCCCATATCTTCGTAAATGCCAAATATCAATGAGAAGGCTGTGTAACACAGGGTACACGTGATCAACGATAAACCTTGGTATAGTTACGTTCGATTGGGGCCTGAGGTCGTCGAGCCCCTGCCTGAACGTAAACATGACGAAATTTAGCGCAAGTCAAGCTGACGAAAATAGGACTGTCAACCTTACGCCTGAACTTCGATTGCCGGCATGCACTAGGTCTCCAGTTCGCTTCCCTGTACTTGCAGTCGATGTTTGCCTGCGCTGTTCGGCTGATGCTGGTGGAAGCTAACAGCGGTCCCGCGGCGGTACTCGCAGCATGGTTTGGCACCACGCACGCAAATGTGGGTATGTCGCCGTTCGGAACAAAGCGTTTTAGGAAAATTGTCACGGATAATCACTAACTATTGGCGTCGGCGCTTGGATCACGAATACTATATGTATCGCACATATGGCTCCCATTGAATATTTCATCGACTGAAAAGGTTATCAGTTTTGTTGATAGCCTTAATTTCTTGCCAAGGTTATTTGATGGTGTAGAACTGAGGCCGTGGTACGGTTTTCCTACGTTTGAAAGCACACGGTGCCATTAGGTGTGGACAAAACATATATTTTTAAATGATACTGGGGACGAATAACAGAGTAGGCGAGTCAGTGTTACAATTTTATACCTAAACGGTGTGCAGCAACGAATCCGCTGGAAATCAACTATGTTGAACCACGT
This sequence comes from Alaria marginata, assembly GCA_037833945.1. Taxonomy (NCBI): domain Eukaryota; class Phaeophyceae; order Laminariales; family Alariaceae; genus Alaria; species Alaria marginata. Next base: position 794 of record JBBMKB010002120.1, on the reverse strand, counting down.
GCCACGTGTTAAGCCCAACATTCGAAAAACAATCGACCGTTAATGTGCGTGACCAGCTAAACGCTGGTGGTGCCCGGCCCAACTCGTGCTACTAACACAAATAAAACTTACACAGAAACCCCAGAAGTCAATCTGAGAGTGAAATTGTACGGAGATATCGGAGACGAACGTGAGGAAATAACGTCAAAAGGAATAATCAGATGGAGTGTAAGTAATAAATGAGACTGAGAAAAGTATATTCATCCTAGAAAAGTGCAGAAGAAACAAGACTAAGGCTGACGCAATCAGTATGATGCCCTATCATTGAGGCCCGGGGCTGCCGGTGCGCAGCCGGAGGGTTTTAAAAACAATTTACTGTCAAGAATATAGAAATAATACAATGATACCGAGGAGTTTGTCCATGTTTCGGGTAAGAACTCCTTAATCAGGAATATTGGGGGACGTAGGTGTATAACAGCAAATATAAGTACACACCAGGTAAAATGATATGACGTTTCTATCGCGAGCGATCCGAAAGTGAACTCTCACTTAGTGAAGGATAAAATCGCCTGGGCTTACCCAAGCATCGAGCTTAATCCCCTATTGCAAAAATGAACGGGGGCGGCGGCGGCTGGGATGAGCGCGATAAGGCGCTTGGCCCTCAGGCCCGTTATTATCGAAGAACCAAATTTCCAAAGTTTGGACATTTTTTTGTCACGATTCGCGACAGAAATATTCCGTCATTATCTACCAGGGTGGGGTTTTGTCGCGTTTTTCGTGTTTTTTTGTTGCTTCGTCCCACCGACTATCTCATA
>JBBMKB010002009.1:0-17820 GCA_037833945.1 Alaria marginata | reverse complement strand
AGGTGTCTCTATTAGGAGTAGGAACGGTGCTCCGTCTGGAAAGGGATGCGTGGTCAATGGTCAAATGACTAAGGCAAGCAAAAAATGAGTACGCCCCCTCCCCCCCCCCCCCTGTGTCTCGCCGAAGGTTTCCCCTCGGCTCCGTCCACGCCGATTGCTGTTGTACGTCTGCTGTGGAACCGGGTACCGCTGTAGCTGCGCGGGCACTTTTGAAATTCAAAATACAGATAAAATGTGGGCTGAATCCGTCCTTGTTATAGGGCTAGAACCGGCGCAGTGTACTTGTACCCGCTGCAAGTACAAGTATTCTACTGTAACCGAATTGTACACTGATTTCACGACGTGTTTCCACACACATACATGTAGGTTCAGCGTACGATGAACGAGGTGTTGTCTCCCTCTACGTGCCACACGAGGTCAGACCCACATTTCCCTCAAATGGTGATGGGAATTGAAGCGAAAGGCCAACATACTGGCCTTCAGCCACCGATCAAGGCCACGGTTAGGGGGTTAACCGTACCCCTTTTGGGAACTCTTTTTTCAATGGCTGAGGGTCAATCTCACGGGTGACCCTCCTGTTCTTGTTCAGATGTAAGACTTTGCATCGTTTTTTTTAATCGGTATGACACAAACACGGAATGGTTAGTTACGCTGCGCCAAACATGAGCTTAACCTGTTTTCTTCGGTGGGGTACAGAGTCACGCTGGCGAGAGGCTCAAACCCACTAGTGAAAAAAGGGGGTACCCCGCCTACCGTAACCCTGCCCCCCCCCTCACCAGACGAGGAGGGCGATTGGTCGTGTCTTCGTCGCAGCAGCATCCCGGAAGATTCTAACAAACGATAGCGGCTGGTATCTGCGGTATATTGGTATGTATGGTACTGGCTATTCGGCATTGACAATGACACAGACGCACACACTCGAATAGCGGCATACATTGTAGACATGATGGTGGAAATATATGATGACATGTGGCATTTTTGGTACCGTAGCCGCCACGACGAAAAGAGCTTCAATGGCGGCATAATACCGTTAGAGTAGTAGCAGACCTCTTGTATCGTAGCGAACTCAAACGAATAGCCGAAATTGTCGGTTTTGATGGTCCCGCTCGGCTAGACAGGACCCAACTTGACCCCTTACACGAGAGTCAGCTCGCACAGGTTTCGTCGCGCAAGGCGCGCGCCCCCGAGCCCGGCCGGGGCCTAAAATGTGAGCCGCCGTGCGCTGGTGGGTCTCCTGCATGCGGTGAAGCTCGAACAAAACGACCGCTGGCCGACGGAGAATACCTCACGAAAGGGCTGAGAGCCTTTATTTTGGTACACATACCTGGTATATATTATCGTGTAGACACGGCGACCATGGAGTGATAGAGCAGGCACCTCCTGAAGACAGACTGCATTTTGGAGTAACAAGTCTGTCTTATCTACGTAACATTCCACAACGTTGCACAGCCGTCTCGTACACTAAGCACACAAAACAGCCTCCAAACTTGGTGCAAGAGAAAACATAGCATCCCAACACTACTGTCATGACTCCGAGATCGCTCTGAGAACGAAAAACATAAATCCCAAACCTCACGGCACTCCCAGAAAAAAAAACAGATGCCAATCACAGAATCTTCTACAACTACCGCCCAAAACTTACCGTATGATCAACACTTGTTGGTACATACCTGGTATGTGGTTCTGTTGGCGTGACGTAGTTGTTGTAACCACGCGGCTTCCCGTTTTGTCGGTAAAGAGAAGAGTCAGGGAGTGATCAGGGTTCTGAGTCGCAGAGGGTAGACAACCAGTTTACCCCGAACACACATGTACCAGCGGTACCTTTGTTTCCACGCGCTCCAGACATGCATAACATACACGGGTCGTACCGTTCGGTCATGGGCCCTACCCATACATAAATATAGGGTTACCATTACAGTCATGAGTGGTACCATTCCGCCATCCATTCCATGGCGCGTACAAACGTGAGTCCCGCGTCACACTGTATTATCACGAACGACGACCCACGGGCAGGCCACCATTCAGTTGATGTAACATTTTGGGAGAGGTTGCCCAAAATAATAATACGTTGATATTCAGTACACACCCCATACATTCAGCGACGAGCATCGAGCCGCCGCATAATACGAACTTCCCCGCTATTTGGGGCAAGCCACGACCGATCCCGACAAGCTTGTCAACCCTTGCCAGGTAAAACGTCAACGCCCATATTCCATCATATATACCTGGATGTTGCCAAGGTAGAACGGCAAAGCCAAATTCCATCGTACATACTTGCCAAGGTAAAACGGCAGCCCACCAAGACCAAACATCTAAGTCTCAATTCCAATCTAGATCTCCCCAATTCATCAGGGCAGTACAGCAATTATAGAGACGAAAACCCCCTATACAAGAGAATGTCGGGGTTTTGTTCAAGCAACGACGGTACTCTGCCGTCTTCACGTAAAACTCCCACTGCCAGATGCCATCGGCCCTCTTGTTGCATGCTCTGTTAGAAAGAACAAACCAACAGCGCGTCTCGGGTGAACGACATCTCAAATCGACAAACACCTCAAGAAACAATATCATATATAAGCCCGAGCTACAAACTCCCGACGGCGATATAAAAACGGCAGAACGTCTCCGCGCGCAAAGTGCCGTGGGAAAATCTGCAGGTGTACTACCGGCGTGTCCATATGTATGCGATGTGGACAACCTCGAAAACCCCGATAGGCACACTCCACTTCCTTCCGTAAAGGGAAACCAGAAGAGTCTCGGCGTCGTTGAGAAAGACAATGCACAGGCCCCAACGGCCACCACGCCTTTTTCAGAAGCAAACTTGCATAGCCCGCAAACACGTAAACTTCCAACTGAACTCCACTAATCTTACCGTGATCAAATTATGCTCCTCCACCACTCGAATCAGTGCATATGAAGACTATCAATAAAATATATAAAATATGGATTTCGCTCCTACCCAATACAGGCAGGCGTAGTCTCTGCCAATACCCCGCCTTTTGTATGGGACCGTAATTACCCCGCGCCGCCTGGGTGAGAGCAGCCATCGCTTCCGAAGCAGTTCACTTGACGTAGACTAGGGCCGGGTCGCACGCCCAAACTAGAGTGGGCGACTTTCGGCACTCAAACCATCCCCTATCACCAGCATGAGGTCATGTCTGTGGTATATGCTACGAAAACGACGTATTTCATCCTAAAATAATATGGTATCGGCGGCAACATACGCCGAGTTATTCACCCAAACCCCCCACGACCCGCGAATATCGAACTAGCTCACGGCTGCCTGAAGCTCATCGCAAACACAGACCTTCAAGTTTTCTGATGGAAGGTCTACGCCGTTTTCTCGGCCACACGACAACGTACATTCCTTCTGATCGATGCATGACAAGGGACGACATCGCATGGCAGATACAAGAGAAAAATATGGCCTTGTAGACCCCAGCAGCAACTCCCAAAACCAAAATAAAGGAAAAGTTACCTGGTACTCACGTTAAAAATCTGCAAACATCAACCAACCGTCTCAGTGTTTGCTGAAAATACTACAACATCGAATTGTATCGTCTACCCTATATTAGTTGATAAATGATAATAAGGTTATGCTGCCGTGACCTGAAACGTAGGCACCGATTTGTACTCATATTATAATGTAAACGGTGCGTATATTTACGGCCAGGTTGGTATGATTGGCGGTATCTCGCATCTCGCTCACGAAACCGTCTAAAACAATTAATCAGCTCTGAATATCAGCTGATATTATATGCTACATGTTCCCTGGTATACGTGAGATCGATTTGTCTACCACTTGGAGCCCGGTATACATCCGAACAGCATCGTCTTGGCTTGTCCTGCTCCATGCGATACTGCGAAGATATCGAACATAAATGAAATGCAGCAAACCAACGAGACTCAAAAGGTTTAAGACTCCTGGTCCATACGTACTATTATAGCGTCGTACGTCTGTGCTGTTGCTGTTATCACCGTCCCTGACGGCATTATTCATTATCACAGAGTGATTAGTTACTGTACGGCCCCCACACCTTTCCAAAGCCGCTCTTGTTGTTCAGTAACAGAGAGTGATCAATTCCAATCCCACTCACAGTGTCTCTGCTCTTGGCGGGTGTTACGCGGGAATATACATTACTTCAGCTCAAGCGTACGTCTCGTATATCTTCGCAAGTTGGCCGTCACGCAATACTGTTGTACTGTACTCGTACGACGTACCGATATGGAAGTGGAAAAGTGCTGGCCTAGGGAGGATATTCCTATGCTACTGTAGTGTTGTACTATACATGTGGCTTGTGTCACCAAGAAAGATGAACCTTAAACTCGTGTTGTGGTTTCAGCGATGACGACCATGGTGTCTCAAGAGTTCGTAAGACAGCATTTTAATGATTGGCCAATCCAAGCACCATCAGCAATCTCAACTCCAACAACTAAACTCCATTCCCGAAAGGTCATGTCCGAAAACAAAAACCTGACATCCGGATCCCAAACCCAACAACCTAAAAAACCAATGCAGTCGCAAATAGGCTTTTTGTTGCGTTGACTATAACTAGAAATATTAATAGCGGAAAGCGCGAGAGCGTGAGCTAGTAAGTTGCGATGGACATCGGCGAGCAGCTGGAATGCCGAAGCTGATATGCAATAAAAAGGAAAAGACGTACTGAGAGGGGAAAGGAAAGATACCGGTAACCCCGCCTTGTCCAGGAGGCCTCGGAGAGAAAAACCACCAACGAGTTGAGCTGTGAAGCACAGGTGATGACTATAAAACGATTGCATATGTACGAAGAAGAACCGATGCTCAACAGCCGCCGCACTGCTGTAGCAACACACCAATCAAGTTAAACGGCATCGTGAACACCATATAACCTGTTCCCAAACCTAATCTACTGCCGACCTAAGCGTGGTCGGTCAGCATCCAATAAGTCCTTCAACTCCAGATTTTCACCAGAATACCACTTGTGACGTCAAACTCTATGTTCACCATCGCATATCGATTTTACTTCAACACCTGACGTCGTCCAGAACAACAGTACGAGTGCCGACGGCAAACTCGACATATAGGCTTCATCGTATAAATGCTTCAAGTCCAAGCTTTCCCCAGAATATTAATCCTGTGCGGACAACCTGGATGTTCATATAATAGCCCCATACATATCAGATCGGTTCACACTTCAAAACACGAAATGCTTCAATGCTACCAATCAAACCAGCTTAGATCACAGTATACATCAACTCAGCCAACGAAATTTGCATCCGACGAAGCCGCCCGCAAAACTATTTTGTCTAAGATGAAGCCCTTTGGTGAACTCTCGTGCTGCCACGACCACAGCCTTAGTCGCGACACGTCCCTCCTTTTCGATATGGAGTCGTCGCGGGTCGGGGCCCTACTACTTGTCTACCTCGGTGAGGGCCACTGTCGTCGCTCCCAGAGGATAAGCTTGACCTAGGCGAGGGATAGGTTGCGCGATCCATAAATCGGGCACAGTGGGGCTTCCACCCTTTGTTCCTGAGTCATCCACACTTATACGCACATTCTAGGCACTAACGAAGTCAGACCAATACAAGCCACAATTGCTTTCCAAACCAGCCTTGCGCACTTCAATATATCACACCTGGTATGTTGCAATCCAAATCGAGAACAGCTCACAGTAAGCCTCCCTGCTCGGCGAGCGTGCCATCCAAACCAAGTATGTAGTTCATCTGGGTGAAGCATACTATTAATAGCTGTTCTACCCCAACAATACATACTCGTATCGTACACCGAGTCCAGTCAATAGTTCCAACCTCACATGAAAACCAAGTCCGGCCACGGATACAAATGTAAAGGGTTAGGTGAACAATATTGTTTCTTCGTCTGCAACACCCAACGTTGTCACTGCCATTCTACACGGGGCACAATACACGCTCACATGACGCATGTATACCTTTTCCCCAAGACGAGATGGCCTTGATGTGGTGAGTTTACACTTTTCAAGGTAAAACGTATAAAGTTTCCTAAAGGCGCGGGACGTTCAGGATGGCGCCAGTATTTTTAGGTCTGGCTAGCAGCTCCCCAGGTATCCGAAAGTTCGGCTTCGACGTTCTACTTGCCGCCCTGCTCGTCAGCCCTATTCCCGTGTCACAAACCTACTGGTTGCCCGTGCCTTTAAGGAATCCTTACGCTAATGTCTGGACAACGGTTTCCGGAACAGGCGTGCCTGAACCGCTGTTTGCATGCCTAATTCGCCAGCATTACGTTAGGCACGGGCTGGCACGCGTAAACGCCCTTTCTGCCACTGGTACATATCGGCGTTAGTCAACAATTCACAAAATCAGGGGGTGGGTGATGTTCAACTCGGGCCATGTCTGCCGAAACAAGGATGTACATTTGAGTTCCGTCCCAAAAAAACCCCGATCACCGGTCGCGGGCGTACGTTCGACACGTTTCTCACTAAAGCCCAGCGGCTATGACTACTGCAAGCGTTCGGTACTGCCATTGGTTCGAAAGTTCCCCCTGTCATACCCTTAAAATGCTGTACTTAGACATATTTCGCCCGACACAATGCTCGAATCACTTCTTCTGAACCAGTCCCGCGCGAAGCACGTGTTCCGTGCCTATCTTGCCTTTTTTTTGCCAGTCGCGGGCAGACACACGTAAACCCCCTTTCAGGCACTCGAAAATGACGCCTTTAGATCGGAACCCTCAAAGAGTCATCCCACTGTAGGGGTGCAGCAATACGTTTCTGAGCTCTTGACATAACGAGCTCAATATATCACCCGAAACATGACTTCCAAGGCGTTCGTTCACGCAACCCGATCAACATGAATATCAGCTCGTCCTAAAAACAATGCACTTGTAAAAGGATTATACCAACCGGGAGTTCCTCACTTCCGGAGCTCAACCGGTCAGGGACGTTTGACCTAAGAACATGCAACCCCTACCGTCCGTGTGGGATGACTCCAACGCCCAATTTCAGGCATTTTCTCCCGTGAAACTAAACGACTTGAAGATGCTTTAGTATACAATTTTCCTTGGGGTGCCGGAAAGGATTGAGGCACGGCTCAGGAATTTCGCAAAACAAATGCTTGGATTTGATAGGCATGTTGTAGTCACATTGTTGCAGTTTAGTCCTGTGAAGTTCGACATGGCTATCTCAACAGGTTTTGACTGCGTCGTGCCTGCAAGGCTAAGGCCTACCTACCGGTCTTACAGATGCCGAACGATCACGGCGAATAGGTGTGTCAACTAGCCTGACCGGCGCCTTCAGTCTCCGCAACTCTTTCACCAAAAGTGCGGTTTGCAGCAGCACAGCGACGACCATGAATACGTTCGCCGCAAGAAGAACACCAGAAAACGTCAAGAGGTATTGCGTATTTTCCTGGCCTACGTTTACCTTCATGAGTAAGGCTACGAACATGCTGGCCACGATAATGCAATTGCCCCAACGATAAAGTCCCATATCCACCCCCCTTTCAAAGGGAGCCAGAGCCTCTGAGATAAACACAAACACCACCGCAAACAAAAATGCGATGGATATCTGTGCTGTGCTGTTGGGAAGAACGAATGTCGCAATACCAGTCAACGCAATCCGACGGATGCACTCCACAACTTCATAGTAATACCGAGACGGCTTGTATGCGGCCCATATACCGTGAAGCGGCTTCAAGTGCCCCACTGTTTCTCTGTCGGGCTTGACGAGGTCACCCCGGTTGCCAAATAGCAACCATGCAAAGACTAACGCTATGCCCACCGGGTACACACCTACCATAATAAGGGCATAAACCTTGTACCAGCTGTGGCGAGACGTCAAGCAAGAAATACCGTAGTCCGCCCGAAGGTAGGCCGTTCCATCGTCTAGTTCGTCGCAACCGAATGTTTGGAAAATCCTATACGATACCGGGGAGTATACAAAGAATGCGACATAGAGCACCGCAGCTTGATGCTTGTGCCGCACGTCACGCATCGCGGACTCAGAGCAACTGTTCCGCTTCTTTCCGATGAGATAGCTCGCCGCCAGGACGACGAGCACGAGAAGCGGCAGGATCGTGGCGAAAACAAGACGATGGTAAAAATCGTTGGCGACTAAGCATGAGTATGAGAAGGCGAAGTCCAAGTCGAGGTTGACCAGGTTCAGCTTGGAGATGAAGGTCTTGTAAAGCTCAGGGTATACGTCTCCCGCAATGGCGTCAAACTGGTGAGGGGAGATCGGAGGCGATAAGAACATCGTACGAAGCACAGCTTGGGAGGTCGATATAAACGAATGAACCCCATCACAAATACCAACCCTATCGATAGCATATTGCAAGAGTCGTTAGAAACGGCCCTGGCTACCAAGTCGTTATGCGTTGGTTTGGCGATACGTCACTCCTTTGAAATGTTACATATGCAGCCTTGCGGTCAACACCCATACAACGTGATTGATTACATTGGCCCGCGCCTGACCACATATATATATATATATAGGCTGTTAAAAGGCCGTTCACTGCGGGAGGTTTGGCGCCAAAACGGTTCTGATCGCTGCAAGACGTCCCGCCGCAAGCGTGAGTGGTTGCCTGCGTGGTGGCTGTGTTCCGCTTTCAAAAGAGAGGCGTGAACAGTAGCAATTGTGTGACTTCCATAGCTCTGGTTGAAACGTTATATATCGATGGCGGAAGACGATATATATAGTTATTCGTCGTACAAATGGTTTTGGAGAGCACAACGGCGACAGGGATTAGTGAGGGCTCCTGATCGCAAAACCCAGTAGTTACATTTAACGAAGAATAGCATACTTCGCTTCTGTGCACTGCAGTAGTACAATGTTAGAAACGTATACTCAATGCTACTAGCGTGGTGCCGGGTGTAACTATCTCGTCTGACAGCAGAGTAATCCCACGGTAAGGATTGCACTTTTTGGGGTCAAACGCTCCTGATCGGTCAAGCTCCTGGAGTGAGGAGCTACCGGTGGGTATGATCATCTTCCGAGCGCATTTGGTTCAGGACTAGCGGATAGAGATGTCGATCGAGTTGCGCGAACGAAAATCTTGGAAGACATATATATATATATATATTTCGGGTTAGATATCGAGCTCCTCATGTCAGGAACTCAGGGACTTGTTGCGCCCCCCCTGCCGTGGAATGACTCAGCATACCTGAGAAATGATCTGCCAGACGGTCACGACAATTTTGATGGCCGTCAGGGGAAGGATTGCCACCAGGGACGTTCGGCAAGACGAGCACTTCTGCTTCCACGAGCTTTGGACTGCCTCCATGTTCTCTTCTGCCCGATCGTCAACTACACTGCCCAGATGCGAAACCACGACAGCGCCTGATAATAGCACAGACAGGCCAAACGCCACAGCGAGCGCCACCGCCGATCTCGTGATACCTCCGGAGCATTGACGACAGCTGTACGCAATCCCTGGCGCAAACCCTTCAGCGCAAACCGCACAGTCTGCAACGGCGGTTGGGCATATGAAGCGGCCAGTTAGGCGCCGTGCTCTGAGGTGGGTATCATGGGAACCACTTGACCAAGACGAAGCAGTACATTTCAAATATTTAGCGAAATTTAATATTCTTAAAATGGAAATATTGGGAAAGGATGCACGGTTCGTGGTGCAGCACACGGAGTATGACCTGTCACGGGCAGCGGGCAGCCATATGAGAACACCAGTAACGATAAAAATATAGGTATAGGGCCAGACCACGGTTCCTTAGTCCTGCGCCTCCCTCCGAGCATAGCCCGACAAAAAATATATACAATCCAAGCGATTGCTCACATGGTCCCGTATAGCCTGATGAGCAGTACTGGTTCGCGTCGCTGCCACCACGGCATGCACTCTCCTGGTAGCATTTCATAATTTCGTGGCTCTCGTTCGAGGTACGGAAGTAACCTTTGTCGAGCGTTAGAGTTGCGACGGTTGTACCACCCAAATCGGCGGTAACGCCTGGGGGTGGCTCTGCGCAGACAGGTATACCGTCGATCCGAACTGCGTAACTGTCGTCGACACTATCGCGGCCGGCTGAACACCGAGCACACACTTCGTCAAAGCTCGAGGTGAAGAAATCAATCTGGCCCTGTTTAGGTACCAGGAATTATTAATTGAGAAACAGTGGTGGGTCAGGGTTACGGGGGTCTAACCCTAAACGCGGTGAGGGCATACGCAAGTTGGTACATTCCAAACTAGTCCAGACAATGTTGAGCAACATGAATTGGTTTACACTTTGCACAACTGTGCACCTGATTTCTATTGGCAACAAAAGGAAACGGTGAACATAGGCCTTTGCGCTCCTCTGTAGTGTAACGCTGTCTCTGCCTTCTGAGGCCACATGTTCCATGTACATATATTTAATTCCTACCAGGTTGAGAGCCGAAACCACCTCCGGCGTCCACGTCAACACTCAGTTTAAATAGACCAAGAGCGATACTATGAGACTGTATTGATCCTCACCCGGACAGGAGTGTGAATGTTAGTACTTCGGGTTTGATTTAAGTTGCTTCCAATTGTTGTTCGAAGAGAGCCGAGACAACTATTCAACCGCCACGTTTCCCAACGCTGCCCGGAGTACAACGAATGGTTAGGCTTCCCGAGGTTTTATTTGTTTATGTTCGTACTAGGACAACATTTCCTGTTCGAGTTCCAAACAGCCAGTATCGACGGAAAAGAAGACACGAAAAAAAAAAGAAAGCCGTTCGCCACCATCAACAATGACTCTTGTTTCACCAAACCTACAATTGTCGTGCAGTAACGAAAACATTTCCAAAGACGGGAAGAGCTGTCGATGCCATGATAGACGACTAATATTCGCCATAACGAGTAGTATGATGATCGTACAGCCTACCACAGCAATTCTGGAGGAGTACAGTTTCGATATCGTATATATATAGTGCTTTTCTTAGTTCATGGGAAAATAATTCCTTGACAATGGCCGCCAGCAATCCGGACGGGAAATTATATCCTAATGGCCCCAATGAGCGATATTATACTTCGTCTAAAGAAATCTTGCCGATGAAGAGAACTATTTTTTGAGTCCGGGCATCGTTGGAAGCAAACACACGGTTGATCGATTGTCTTTGTTGCTTCAATACTTCAATTGGCAGCACCTAACCCCCCACCCCCGCCGACATTCTCAAATGAACATCCCTGTAGTTGTTTCCAGACATACTCCTTACCTCATCCGTGTCGATATAGCCGTACTCTCCAGCACGACAGAAGTACGTGTTGCCCGAGAAAGAAACGTTAGATAGCTCCTCCAGAAATCCAATGCTCAAAATGGCGGCACCTTCGTGGCCAACCTCGTTAGCCACGAAGGTGGTATGGAAAAGATGCAGCTCTCCCGTGTGGAAGATCGCTCCTCCCATGGAGCCTGGAAAGTCATTGAAGGCAGGGAACGTCGGGGAAAAGCTGGTACGTTCGGCCGAGACGATGTCTGTTTAATACAATCTATATTTTAATGCAACATGTGAAATAAAGGCAAAAGGTATGTCATCGGTTTATGACGTCGGAAGTGGGGGACGCCTTCTTCGATAGAGATAGCACTTTTTTGGCGTTTGTTTTTTTCTGGATGACGGGGCTCCTCAACCCAAAGTGACTTACTAATAGTACTAATAGTACTAATGGTATAGGAATGTCATTCTAAGTTCGCAATATGCTTTTTGCATGGATGGAACACGGGTTTGTTCATCAAATTGCACTGTCAGTTTGCTCAAAAATCGTTTTTTTCTGTGAGGTAAAGAGCTCCTCGACTGACGAGCTTCAGAACCTCTATCGTAGAATGTGTCGGGGCTGTGTTGGCAACCTGCCAGTAAGGCGATAGCGAGATTGACCAATGGTGGCCAGCCATGTGGGTGGGCCTGTAAACGGCAGATTGTTCTACAACCAAACCGCTGATGTCCGGAGCGCTACAGTTCATGACATGTTCTATAATACGTACGTAGCTAAACCATTGATAAATCATTGTCAGACTTCTCACGACTCCATAGTACGGCCTATTATCTGCTCGGTCAACTAAGTTTAGAGAATTACCTTCATCCGTGTGAGAGTTGGGACGACTCACCAGCAAAATTGCTGCGGAAGACGGACGAGATGAATATATCAAACCCGGGTCCTGTGTTGAGGTAAACCGCGCCTCCGTCTGTAGCCCTGTTGCGTTCGAACACGCACGCGTTGAACAAGGTGTGTTTGTTATCCACCGCTGTCACGTATACGGCCCCTCCGAGCGAGGCTTGATTTGATTGGAATAGGACCCCGCTGACTTCAAGAAGGTCGGCCTGCACGATAAGCATGGCCCCTCCGAGACCATCAGCGTCATTATCGACGAACACCACGCTCCAGCTGCTTATGTAGCCGCCACCCACTTCGGTTTGGAACCCACCTGAAACGTGTCACCATCACAAATCAAGGAACCAATTGTGAGGTAGAGGCCTTGAAGCGCCACGATCGTATATACGTACGAAAGCATGGTGACTGAACTTAAGGCAGATGGAAGGGAAGGTCGTGGGAAGTAGAGTTGTGGTAACGGTGGCTTGGTTTATTGTGCGACGGACCGAACCAAGGTGGGCTGACATGAAACCAGGGTGGACTGACATTAAGCACCTTCGAGGAGCCTGAGACACACTTCTGGAAAAATTTATTCGGGCAGAATATGAGGATACGCAACAGTACGCGGTACCAAAAAGAAGAATATATCAGGCACGACGCATTGTTCCGACAATCCACAGGAAGAAAAAACAGTATGTTGGTCTCTTAAGTGTATCTCCACTTGTGTACAGTGAGGGCTATGTCCACTCCACGAGTAAAGTGACCGCGGACTGGATATATCGCCCTATTACGGGGGAACATAGTTAATAGGACCTACGGTAGACACAAAAAACTAAATATTTATCTATTTCTACTACCAATATTTGGTCCTATTAACGACGTTTCCCCGTAATAGCAAGAAGCAAGGGCGAGAGATTGTGCTCACCGAAGCCACGCATATATAGAGAGCCGTCAACAAAGAAACACGATCATATATCCCACGTGTCAGTATATCACAAAGGGCCGCGAGGGATATTAGTTCTTCACAAATTGTGAACTCTAATCTACACCGTGTGTTGCTCTGTTCTTGCGTTTTCGTGCAGCTGTGCGGATGAAACACACCGAACACGCGGTCACCGGCCCACCGACCTGAACCACAGCCCAAGCCTCAGACCTCCAGAATGATTAAGCGAAGGCCGAAACATTAGTTCTTGGAAAATGCACGAAACCACTTAGCGTGGATACGTGCTATATATTTCTCCTGAAGTTATTGTGTACATCATGTGATGAAACGTACGTGGTCCTTGGGTGCCTCGGTGAAGCCCAGTCGAGGTACATAGCGTGGAACTGCAAAGAGCATCACGCCAATGCTTCGGAACTGTGTAGAGCATCAAGAAAACGCGTAATAACTGCGGAGAGCATCAAGACAACGCTCAATACGCCAATAACGTTCGAGGGGAATTTTGGAATGCTACAGCAGCTGGCGTGGTTTGGCCGAGATACCATCAAATTTTACCTCGCTCGCTTCTTTTAATCGAGTGGTGACATTGAAATGCGAACTTCTATTTGGGTATCACTTGGTTGGTGTTTTGTGTCTCTGCATAGCCGGAATCCCGTTCACGTCTAATCACCGTATCTCATTAACCCTAATCCTAACCCGAACCCTGGACCAGGGTAATATTTGCATTGGGTTGGGCGTACAGGTTTTATCGAAGCCAGCGGTTGGTGAAGAATATATAACTGCTAAAGTGAGAAGCCTTAGAGTGGTGAAAGGGCATGGGTGGGGATGGGAGGGGTGCAATCCTACTGTAGCTTGCGTGTTACCCTAAAATACTAAAAGACAATCCGTGGTACAGACGCTTTAGGTTTTGTGTTAAATAAAGCTAGATGAACTTATTCCAAGTTTTAACTTTGGCGGTGTACTGTACGAAGCAAATGTATAACGGTGGTACTCGTAAGATGGTAGGTTGGTATTGATACCAAGGACCGGTGTATGCATCGTATGCATAGTGACAAGAACAGGACGATTGGCCGTCCCCCTTTCGCAATGTCCTCTACTCTGCACGACAAGTGCGAGTTACAGTAAAACCGTGATGGGGCTCGGTCAAACGTTTGTGAAGACACTCTCTGTAACACCCTGGGCTGCCACTGATTTATCCAGCTTTAGATTTAAAAATGCAGTGAAAGGGCCAATATCTAAAATATATTAATCATCACATCTAGCTTCCAACGGGTATGCATGGCCACCCCCTTGGACGCATCTGAAACACTAATACGAAGGCCTGGTGGTATTGACGCTCGTTTCAACGCGATCCTAGAGGGTGTTTCCGGCGAAACGATCAACCGTTTCAGGAGGTATGCAGCGTCTTGAGATATGGCGAAACAAAATAATCACTATCGAGCGCAAGGCGCCTAGATTTTCCGTAGCTCCCCAACTGAGGATCACCCCCAAGTCAATCGGATTTTCTTGTGTTCTACTTATTACTTGTACTAGCGTATGCATACCGTATATCGTGGGCGTATTCGTCCGGTTGCACTCTCGTTTTTACCAAAGACAGTTTTCAGGTGAGGTACGGAGCCTCTTCAATAGGTGGTCAGAAAATATAGTTGCATACCTATCGTAGCAAGCATCAGCCTCTTAACACCCTGCCGGGGTATCGGGTAACCCTAACCCGATCTCAGACGTAATTTTTGAGAAAACCGTGCGCCCCCTATCGTAGCGCGAGTCGACCAAACTGTTTATCCAGTGGATGCACGTCGTATTGTCGACGGTTAGTCCAAGTACTTGGAATACATAGCACAGAGTCAATGTATATATAATTTACCTGAGGATATGCACGCCACGAAGGAGATGCTGCAATGAGCCGTATCCATCGGTGCCAAAGCCACTGATACCAAACTGCTTCCTTACCTTCGTTGCTTGAAAGGTCCCCGGTATATACCATGTTACTGGTGGTGCTGAAGTTGCCTCCCTCCCCAAAAATAGCACCTGCGAATATAGCCACCATGCAGGTGTGTGGGGATAGTGTAGAGCGGAGACATATCTGAAATGTTACCGGACATCGGAAAGTGTGGCCCATTAAGAAAAAAGCAGTGTAGGTTTGAGCGCACTGCCAGTTTGCTGCATATGTCAAACACCAGCGTTACACTTCAACCAAAATACCGAACCATCATGCGAATGTCGGGCATTTGTCATCGCAGGGCGACACGTCGAGTTTATCACGATACATTATACGCCCTGAAGTGATGAGGCGAGCGACCGTCTCGATGTGTAGTTAACTTTAAGACCACGGTGCGTTCATAAACGCGTGCGCGATTGGCTCTCTCGCTTTACAAACACTGCACTACTTGCACTTTGCGCCTCTTGCATTGGACGTATTAGGCGGGAGGCATAGACCGTTGTTATTAGGGAGCCGTTGCTAAGGATTGACATCAATCAGCCCGATATATATCGGATGGTTTCAATTGATACATCACGACGGTCCCGGTGAAGGACGTGTTATCCCTGCTGTGTAATGGCATCTCGCCGTGATTAAGAACGCAAAAAACTCCATTGGTATCTGAGTAAAGACCGCATTAAGTTCGTTAACACTTGGTATCTGTTAGTATCACCACTGTTACTCTCGAGCTCGACGGGTGAAAGGCATTGCCCTCAGCGATCGCCTCGAAAGGTCATGACAACAGGTGTCGCCTCTTCTAACCCCTGGTACGTATCTTCTCCATCTCTATCGCATAGGGTTCATGGTTCTACTGCTCGCCGATTTTCTATCAAATTTGACAATTTGTGCTCTCGCAACTTGGACGACGAACGAAGGCCCACAAAACCGTTTCCGAGCATACTCGGTAGATATTCGCCAGCGGGAGATTGGAACGCCAGCGCGGCCGCCAGCACCTATGACAGTCTACCGCTGACCCATAGTCAAACGAAAAGTGAAACAAATATTTGGGGTTTACGTTTGCACCCGTCCTTATATTGCGCACACTGTCGCCGCCCGTCTGCAGCAACGAAAACGGAGTAAACCAAACAACAGAAAAAAACACCATTTCATGCTGGAATCCTGCCATATATAGGAGAAGGGCTTCGCTGCAGCGGGTTGATGCCCGCCGCTACTCCGCATATCATATGCACGCAATTGGTGAGATATATAGGTACCGTATATCACGCCAATGCAATAAAATACGAGAGGGCGGCCAAGCGTGGTTTTCGCTTGTCATAGAAGTACCACGAACGCCGGCGTCCTGCCGCACCCAGAGCTGCTGAGGTGCTGCTGCAGCGGCACTCCTCCTGTGTTGCAGCAGGAGCACTTTGTGCCTGTACCGCAATAGCAGAGGCAGTAGGCTCGACCGACAGACGTTCGCCATTGGAGTATGGACTCTGCAGTTTACTAGTATCTACCTGTACGTAGGTACACTAAGTACCTTATTCTAGCTGCGGGGATTTACAATATGCGGAAAAACTCGGTTTATTCCTTCTCACCGGTACTGTGTTCAAGTTGTAACTAACGTTGGAGGGAACACTGCAAGGGACGTTGCAGAGAACATTGCAAGGGACGTTACTATAGGACGGACTATCGGCCAGTACGACAACCCGTAGAGTACATTTGCCCGTAGCATGGGTATTGTCCCAATATGATCTGGTAACGGCCTCGCCTCCCTCGATCACTCCTTTCTCCTTCCCACGCCTTTCTTCTCCTTCTTTATACTCCTTACTCTTTTCTCCTTTCCACGCCTTTGTTCTCCTTCTCGTTTTTTCTTCTCTTTCCAGTTTCCTTTCCTCTTCTTAGCTTGCTACCTTTTGGCTTCAAGCGCCTTCTTCCAAACTATCTTCTCTTTTCTTGTCGTCGCAAGTGATATTCACAGACACTTCGGTGCGACTCTGCAGCTCTTATCACAGAGTCAGAGCCTCGACACGCATCATTATTTTGACAGGTTATGAGTTTCGACCATTGATCAACACATCGACTGGCACCAAGCAACGCCGTCCCGCTGAGTTCGTCACGCGTTTCATAGAAGTTCGGGGAAGGACCTCCATTTTCTTGAATGCAGAGGAATATTGGGAAATTCTTCAAACCACCAAAGTCAGCCCCGACACAGAGGCATCACATCGACTACGCAAGGAATACTCGAGAGAGGAGACGCTTTTTGCGGTGCGTGCGCAAAGCAAGTAACAATAACATCATCATCAGCTTCAAAAGCCACCACAACGTACGTGCAGCAGCATAATTAATATATTTCGGACGTCTTCTGTCTTCTTCTACGCAATAACAGAAAAACGAAGATCGTCAGCACCAGCAGCAACAACAGCGCCAGCAGCAACAACAGCGCCAACAGCAACAACAAGCAGCAACAACAAAAACCACCAACAACGCAGCCGGGACCAGAAAAGCCTTCAGCAACACATTCTAGGTTAGTGCATTCTTCCTATTTTGTTTTCGTATTAGCGGGGGTGTTGGTCAGCGTCTTCTTTGTTGGCTTACCTTGTTGGCATCTGTACTATTACTCCTGTACTACTGTACTACTGCTGCTGCAGTTGTATGATCCTCCATCATACTACAAGGTCATATAATGACGTCGTACCCGACTCTTACGTCGGTACCTGTTATGTGTTTGAGGTATTATTTGGATTCTTTAGTCTAGTTATAGTATACCTGGTACAAGAGTACGCCTGTAACAAGCTTACGCGAAGCATGGTACAATTGTTATGTACTGGACACAACGTCGTCTTCATGTTTTTCAGTTTGTTTTTGGCTTTGATTTATCTTTCTTTTCAAGTACGCGTACCATACCGCTAGTATGTACCTGCTGTTGCGATTTATGGGCCCCCCCAACTTATGCCCCCCC
>JBBMKB010001898.1:0-17830 GCA_037833945.1 Alaria marginata | reverse complement strand
ACAACAACAACAACAACAACAACAACAACAACAACAACAACAACAACAACAACAACAACAACAACAACAACAAGACAACGGTCGGGCGTTCGGGTGCGGCTGACCCAAGCCAAGGTGTTCCCCGCGCCAACTATCGCCGCGACGTTGACACGCCGACACCAACACCAAACACAACAAAGCAAAAACGCCGCCGCACTCAATAAAACCCGCCACGTCGTGCACGTAGCCGTCGCCAGATAGGGCCGGGCGGAACGCAGGGGCACGCGCGCCACCCGCCGCCGCCGCCTAACAACTCCGCAGCATACGCACAGCACGCACGCACGCACACAGAGCGCTAGCTAGAAGCACGGACGGTGAGAGAGCCGCCCAAACGATCGAAAACCCTCGTAACAAAAGCACGAACAAAAAAAACGAACTCTCGCATTCCTGCTGTTGTCTACAGTACTACAGGAGTGGTTCGGGGGAACGTAGTTAATAGGACCAAATATTGGTAGTAAAAATAGATAAATATATAGGTGTTTGTGTCTATCGTAGGTCCGATTAACTGCGTTCCCCCGTAAAATAGTACCCCTGCGTGCACAGAGGTGGTAGAAACTGCACGCTCCATCCGTCTCACGGGCTAAAAAAAAAAACAATCTCACAGCTGAGGTGTCTTTTTCGTTCTTATTCTATGTTTTAACTCTGAAGGTGGCTATCTCCTGCGTTAGCGGGGCATCAAAACATCGACACCGCAAACGACCCATCGGTTCTTCGATCACCTAAGGTGTCTCATTGATACATACTGTAAAAAAAAACTCCAACAGGCTTTTCCCCCGCTGTAGCTTGGTATCAACATCGCAAAACCGCAACCTTCGGTTTTTGGGTTCCCGTGATGTTCGACGGACCTTGCGAAGACATCCTAGTGGAGAAACTCCTGCCCATCCTGAGCACGCTCTGGGTGCGGCCGTGCTCAGAAGGGTCCGAGGGCAGGCCAAAGTTGGCACCGAAGTTGGAGGAGTAGGTGTGAACGGTGAACGTCGGAGGCATGTGGGTGTCGTGGATCTTCGTGTCGTCCCCCAGCGGCTTGTACGGCATAACGCACAACAGCCACCTGCTCAGATGATGAACGGCGTCAGGTAGGAACGAAAAAAGGTAAGGGCAAGGCAAGTCAAGGCAAGGCAAGGCAAGGCAAGGCAAGGCAAGGCAAGGCAAGGCCAGGCAAGGCCAGGCACGGCAAACTATTGTCTTGTCGACCTACCGACGGGTGTTGTGAGACCCCGGCGACTGTGGCACGGACGTTGTAAAACACCTGAAAAATAATCACTCCCAAGACGCAAACAACTAGGGTGATACAAATACGTCGTAAAATATTGCGCTGGCGCATACATTTCGTCAAATATGCGCTGTCCGCCGGAACACAGGTGCAGCTTGCCGCACATCCGTTTTGAGCTCCGGGCCGCGATCACATACATAATATGTGCGGGATACGCAAACAAAAAAATAGATCTGTTTCGCCGACGGCGAAAGGCCTACCAAATGGTTAAAAGAGCTGGTAGGACGCACTTTTTGGGTGTACTTACGCATTGACTCGAACAAATACGCCCCACGGGCCCTACGCGGGCAGCGGCTTCGGGGAGCCCTAAGAAAGCGCTGGGGGGGGGGGGGCTGGCGTGGTGCGTGGTGTGCTTGACGCGTAAATACAACCCTGCACCACACAGCTGGCACCAAACATACCGACAATCTCGGAGGCATGACGGACGCTGGTTGTGAACACTCCAAACCCGAAGGCCCCGCAGACGCTAGCTGCGTACACTCCTAGCACCACCATACGTAAGCTAAGGCTCGAAAGCAACACGAACATTGGCTGCGAACACTCCAAGAATCACCGCCATGCGAGCCCGCCCTGGGTTGTCTTTCAAACACACTACACCCCACCCACCCGCAACACACTACGCACCACACCACATTATACCACAGCACACCAAACCACACAACACCACGCCACACCACTCCAAACGCCACCCCACCCCACCCGACCACACGGCGTTACACCTCGCCATTACCACACCACACACCGTACACACCTATCGAGCTTAACCGCTGAGGCCTTCTTGACCTTTTCGAGAAACTTGGCCTTAAGCATTCTGTGCGAGAACCCAGGCCCCCAGCCATAAGACCTTGCCAGATCGTTACCTGGCCGTGGGAGCGAATCGCAAGCGGGACCATATAAAACGGGACGAAGGTGAGATGGGAGCGGATGCGAGATACAAGCAAATACAGATGAGTATAGGCAAGTGTAAGTAGGTTTAGTTAAATAACGGCAAATATAAATACACACCAGCTAAGATGTGATGACGTTTTTATTGTGGGCGATCCGAAAGTAAAGCCTCAGTTACTTGACGATACGTCGACGGCTGATGTTATACCTTTTTCATAATAATGGCAACAGATGGGACGGGATGCGCGCGCTTTCTTCGTCGCCCTGCGGGTGAGTCAAGCGGCGCGGTTGTGGCGCCGCTGGCGCTAGAATGGGGCAGCGATTTTGCCCCTAGTCATCGTGTACAGGATCTGCGCGCCGTTTGCAGAGAACAACAGCAGCTCGAAACCAAACCAAACCAAACCAAACCAAACCAAACCAAACCAAACCAAACCAAACCAAACCAAAACAAACCAAACCAAACCAAACCAAACCAAACCAAACCAAAAAACTAAACCAAACCAAACCAAACAAAAAAAAACTCACAGCTGACGTATTTGAAATGTTTTTTATAACATAAAACAAACCGACTCCCCGCTCCCCCCACCCCACCCGCGCTACTTGTCCTTTCTTTCCCGCGCACAGCACACGTGCAAAGGAAGGAGGGGGACACCCGCTTACCCGTGCCCAGCGGCATCATGGCCACCGCGAAGTTGGGATGCACGGGCGAAGGACTCAATCGGTCGATGCAGGAAAGGATCCAACCCATCGTTCCATCTCCTCCGCATATCAGCACCTTCCGAAAAACAAAAAAGTTGAGGGGGGGGGGGGGGGTGACAGATTAAGTAACACAGCAAGCAACACAGTAAGGTATGATGTGATGCCGAGAGTAACAACGCAAACCACGTACCAGGCAAGCAACAGCATTGACTACAGTACGGTAAGGCGGGAACAACAACAAAAGAGAAAAAACAAGAAAGACTGAAAACGTTTGTTTTTTTTTAATGATATGATACCTGTCACCAGGTACAGGGCAACCAAAACAAAGGGGGAATTGACTAAATGGTCAAAATCAAGCGGAAAACACAGAACCAGGAGAACGAGAGAGCGAACGGGGGGAGGGGGGGTGGTAGGGGAGAAACTTCGATGGGTGCAGTTTCCACCATGTTTTGGCACGACAGCTGCCGGCCGCTGCAAACATAACATCGGCCTCACAAAGCCGAGGGCGTGGCGTTGGAAAATAAGAGGCTTTCCGGGGGGGGGGTGTACTAATTTTTTGCTTGCCTTAGGCATTTGACCATTGACCACGCAGCACCGGCCGCCGCAAACATAACATCGGCCTTACAAAGCCGAGGGCGCGGCGTTGGGAAAAAAAAGGCTTTCCGGAGAGGACCGGGGACGGGGTAAGGATGGCGGCCAAAGAGGGGCGAAAAAAACATCCGTTTCGTGGAACCCACCCAGCACGAAACAAAATCGGATGGAAAAAAAAAACGAGGAAAGGGTGTCGATTGACCTACTGAGAGCTTGCGACATGCCTGTGTTGAGCGAGATGTTAAATCGCTGCGCCAGCATTTGAATGTATTGCACGGACCATATGTTTCCACAGTCTTGCAGTATTCTCTGCATTTTATCAAGGGCTGTAGCTTTGGTCGTGATCTTGCTGAAAGTCGTCGAGGAACGCTGACGTTGGCAGCAAGTCTTGGCATGCACAAGTAAGTTAGCAAGGGGAAGTCCGCATTCTTGGGTAGTACATAGCGTTAAGAGATCGACAAAAAAGTAACACAAAAAAGTAACACATATGTATGTAAAAGGATTCCTGGAATCTCGCACAACGAAGATCAAGAAAGTTGGCCGGGATGCTTCAGCAGTTTTTTTTGTGGCTTACTCTAAGGCAAACCGCCACGGCCCCTATTAACAGTTCGTTGCACGGATGACCATGCTTCGGGCCATCAGCAGCGTGGTGAAGCATAGTGGCGCATACCGTAAAGCACGCACTAAGACAACGGGACATCACCGACTTGTGTTGGGCTGCACGCACATGAAACCGACGCCGAGAGCTTGTTTCGGTTAACTGAGGTCGACTCTCCCGTCTTGCGTGAAAACAACGTCATGTTATCCGACGGAAAGCTGACGCAAAAGTTCATTCTTCAGCGTTCTTGAATGAAGACAACGTAAAACTATCCAGCAGAATGCTACCGCAAAGCATCTTCTTTAGCGTGTCCAACACAAGGCCATCGCCGGGCTTCTTCTTCAGTAAGCATGCCGAACAGACGACTACCGCAGAGCTTCTTCCATGAACATGTCCACCACAAGGCTACCCACCGCACAACGTTCTTCCTGCACGAACATGTTCAACAGAAGGCTATAGACGTACCGCACAGTTTTTTCTTCATGAGCTTGTCCACAAAAGGAAACGAGGTACGCACAGCAGTTCCTTCTTCGATGCGCGCGTCCAACAAAACGCTAAATGCTGTACACTAGGTATAAGCTTCTCCGGTGAACACGCCCGATACGAGGCTACTCTCGTATTCCAGTGAAAATGTCCAACTCAAGCAGCACAGCTTCTTGCAGAAGCAAATCCAACAGTAGAAGGCTACTGGGCAAAATCTTCTCCAATGGACGTGTCCAGCATGAGGATGCAGCTTAGTTTCTTCAACCAACATGTGCACTGTTCATTGAAGGCTGCACACGTTTTCCAATAAGCATGCCAAACAGAACGCTATTGGACAACCTCTTCTCTGGCGAACATGTCTTAAGGCTGCTACTCTCCTCCAACGAAAAATATCCAACAGCTAGATCTCCAGTGCAAATATTCAACACAGGGCTCCAGCGTAAGGACCCCCTCCTTCAGTGTGAAGCATCCCAACACGGGGCTACAGCACAGCTTCTTGTTGCATAAGCATGCCGCTGTACGAATAGCAGTGCCAACACGAAACGAATACCACTACGAACCGCTAACGACTTCTTGCACTCGCGCGGTTTTAATTCTGCAGCTAGCACAGCACACCCAATACTATTATAGCAATAGCAATAGCAATACTTCCACTACCATGTACTGGTTCTATTCAATATTTCGTTTGCATTTCGACAATGTACGTAGAGATGTAGAGATGCACAACAGTGCGCAATTATTTCCAGTATGATACTACTGTAGTAAACTTCAAAGTAAACTAAAACTCGCGTCCCCTTCTGCACGGTGGTACTCGTACGTTTTTCGAAAGCTAACAAACAATAAACCAACTGTACCAAATATACTAAACAGCTCCAACGGACTTCTTGATTAGTCTACGAGCCACCGCTTCGCATACCGCTGCACCTGCCTGGAGAGTCCATCAAACCGCGTCGGATGGGCACCAAACAAGCAACACGTCAAAATCGGTACGGGGACGTGGCTTGAGAGGCCGGTCGCAAGGGGGAAATCCAGAACCTCCCAAAAGTCCCGCTGGTCGCTAGCCACAAGCATACCCAAACACCCACCAACCTGTGCGGGTTCTACTGAAGCTGTTAAAGTTTCCATTTCGGAACGTGCAGCAGGCCACTCTACGCCATCGCGACGAGTATCCCGTGTCTTACGCAGGTTGAATCGAGTACAATAAAAAAAAAAACGAGGAAAATGGTATGGAGTGCTCCACATGGGAGCAAGCGTACCTGGATTATACACCAGGTATACGATACGCTCAAGAATATATATACAGGACAGCGAAGAAAGCGTACATAATCGATCGTTAAGTTCGCTAGGCCACAGGCCCACCGTAAAGACCAAACTTTGTTACAAATCTGCGGCTGCTGTAGTTAACCAGAGCGTAGTAATGTCGTCGCCGCCAACGGTCGCCATAGTCAGTACTATTAATCTGACATACTGTGGAAACAACGGGCTTGAGGGCAACGAGGCTGTTCGCAAAATACAAATTCCAACTCGTATACCAGGTGTAAAGCGTTACCTCGGACACAAATCGCATGAGTATTCAACGGGTTTGCTATTGGATCGAACTATGAACTGCACAATATCGGGTGTCAAACGAAACCACATAACTCTGTACCTGGTAAGGTAGACAACAGCAGCCACGATGCCACGACCCAGCGCGTAAACACTCGCACCGCGGTGTTACAGCAGTAGCATTGATAATCACAAATACCTGATCGTTTGACAAACACGAGCTAATGTTTTTACGAAGTATACTGGCACCAGGTGTACACGTCGACTTCATTCGACTGCTCCCCCACGTAGTCGGGCATTGGGTACCGGTTGCGGTTAAGTCGTTAAGACCATTCAAACAACAATGGTACCAAATAATCTGCAACCCCCTAATTATCGTTCTTTGTTCACTAAAACGCCATGCTTTAGTTCCTGTACAAGAGTATTCTGTCACAACAGATAAAAGCGGGGCTGCGGCGGGCTAATGCCCACCGCCAGTGGTCGAGAGATGTGAGTAAAAGAGGAAACTTCATATGCGACAGCAGTGCTGCCAAGAGATGCAGTGGACTGCTGTTTGGTGCTGTAGTACGTATATAAGCACTATGAATATAGTAAAAATAGTACCGGTAGTAGTATTCTGTGGTACAATGCGATAGTTGTGGGAGTGGTAGTGGCAGTAGAAGTAACAATGGTAGTAGTAGTAGTAGTAGTAGTAGTAGTAGTAGTAGTAGTAGTAGTAGTAGTAGTAATAATATAGTAGTAGTGCTGCGCAGCAGCAGCGCAGAAGTACAGCAGTACAGCAGCAGTACATGCCAGCAGACACAACATCAGTACAACGCGAAACAAAATACAGCACACATATACAGCAAAAAGCTGGAAGAAGGTTTCACGATTTGGACGAAAGACGCGCGTTACCACATCAACACGATACGCTTCTTGGCAGTTATCGTGTCGGGAGACTCCGCAACACATTCCCGTGGGGGGGATTACAAGACGAGAACGACGTACTACTGACAGCCGCTAGGGAGTTTAGCCCCGAAACTGTCAACATAAGTATCCTAGCATGGAATCTCTTGACATCGGCTCTCAAGACCAAACGCGATAAAAGCATACAGTACAGGACACCTAATAAGAAACAGGCTAATAAGAAACGCAGGCTGATATTTACCGGAATATGAGAAAATCGGGAGCCATTATGCTGAAGTTAGTGTAGAACGGACCTTCTCCCACATAAGAAACTCAGCCTGGGTCATTATCTCTGTTTCTTATTGGGTGTCCTGTACTGTACTGCATAGGTGTGTTTCGCCGAGGCAAGCGTGGCATGCTCTCTTCTCGTGGTACGGCCCCCAGATAGCTGGAGCCAAACCTAATGCTTCCCGGCGCATGAATAGTTTCAAGATCGTGCCGGTGAGCAACCGAATCCGAGAAACGGGTGCCCCCAGACAGCTGGAGCCAAATATGATACTTCCCGGCGGCGCATGAACAGTTTCAAGATCACGCTGGGGGGCACCCCGCTCCAATAAAAAGGCAGGATCGACGTTCTTACCGCGGAAACGCGAAGGGCTATCAAAGTCACGCAGTTGACGACCACATTCCACACGTCATTTGCATTGATGCTCTGCCTGCCAAGCACGAAGCTGCGCCAGGAACCTGGCATACAGTACCGGCCCTCTGATAAGAAACCGATATATGGTTTCAGGCTAGGTTTCTTATTTGAGAATGTGTGTGTCCTACACTAACTTCAGTATAACAGCCGTCGACTTTCTTATTTCCCCGTAACTTTTAGGCTGAGTTTTTATTGTGGGGCTCTTTTTGTATGTGAGGGCTTTATACTAGCTTAATACTAGTGTATCTCGTCAACACCGGCCACAAAGAAAAGCATGAAAGATATTCGAGAGCGGCATCGTCGACTATCTGAAAACAGAAAGAAGAGATCGAACGCGGGTCACGCGATGTATGTATATACGCCGGCGACGGTGCCGGCGGCGGCCGCAGGAGAGGTGCAGGCCGTGAGGAGAGACGAAGCGGACGATGAGACAACCGCCCAACAAGCCTGCCGTTGACATCAACGACATCGATTGCGCTGCTGGACACTCTCGCAAGGTTCGACTCAAGCAAGACCGCGGAGCAGCAAGGGATCGTCCGCGAGGGGGGCTGGGGGGGCGCAAGGGGTGTCCCAAGGACATCAAGCACTCCACGCACTCCAGGGAAGACAACAAACTCGGGATCGGGATGGTTAATTGTTTATTATGGATTTGAGTGGACCGAAGGTGATATCGTAGAGTATTTCGGGAGTAAACGGTGCACTCTCATAGTGAGCTACGATTATTCACGGCGTGAACGTGGTGCATTTTATGCGCCACAAGTCAGACACCGCCGAATTATTGGAGCAGTTCCACGTGTGAAGACTCGTCCAGACGGTGTCCCTTCCGAGGTGGTAATCGCTCGATCAGATCATGGTGAATTTCGCAGGGGGGAAATCGGAGACCTGTGTAGATCGAGAGGTATCAAGTAGGAGTCCACGACGGCCGACAGCCTCCAACTAAATGGGGTTGAGCAGAGCGCGCGCTATGATTGGCCGAGACGGCCACAATGGCAGGCCGAATCCAGGCTTCTGAGTTTTTTTTTCCAGAGGACAAATGCCGGCCACCGCGTCGTTGTGGGCTAAAACGTCCCACTGGGTGACGCTTTGAACCGCACAGCGACCACAGCCAATCCAGAGAGCAAGTCGCCACATGACATGTGGCATGGTAGCCCCCCCACCGGTAGTACTGTTCCCGTTTCTCAAGCCTGACCACTGTCAGGTAAAGAGGGTAAATAAGCCGCAGGCGAAAGCACAGGGGTGTTTTCACCCTTGGCCTTGCACCTGACTACCTGGTACCCTCGAGACTCTGTACGAATGCTGACTAGGGACCGTATCGTGCTACAAACGCGAAATATCACCCGACAACGTGGGTCGCCTGCACCACCTGTACCTGCACAAAATGACTGCCTATCTACAGACGAGGGGGGGAGGCGTCACAGACGACGTGAGTGAGCACGTCCAAACAAAGTGTTGGGAGGGGTGGCAGATGGGCTCACGACAATGTGGCTAAACTGAACGACTTCGACGTGACGGGGGGAGGGGGTCGATCTAGACGCTTTCTTGCGTGAGCGCTAACAACAGGCACTTGTCGCCGGCGATACCGAAAACGGCACAGCCGAGGCGATCGTTTCTTCTGCACGGGGCGTGGTGGACGCCCCGAAGGCCCCAGCAGGGAGGGCCAATAGCGACCCCAGCTGAGCTTCAACCCCCAAGAACGACCAGGGCACGGTGAGGACCATTCCGCGGTCCTGTCGGGGAAGGCGGCACACAAGCCCCGTGGTTACTGGGGACGCCCCCACGCCTTGGTATGGGGCCGGACCTGGGGTTAGAGCCAACGCCTCGCTACTGTAGACCAACACAGGTTTAACCCCGAGTTGGAGACGGCGACGCTTGCGGCAGCCTATGGACGGGCGACGTTTGGGGACATTTTGAAACGCACATCCTGGACGACAGAGGACACAACGTCCATGATGGCTGAGGGGCCTGTGGATAATACAGGAAGATGAGCGCGTGCATGCCGAGTTGTTTCCCTGAAGACATAGGACCGCGCCTGCCGACCGCAGCTGATGTAGAGAGACCCGAACAAAGAGCAGCGTGATACGATGACATGAAGTTGAGAAAAACTGTCGTTGTGACCATGACTGTTAGACATCCCAACCATCGTCTAACTCCACGTTCATGGCCTTGCGCCACGCCGCTATATATTCGGACCTGCCTACATCAGCTGTGGACGGCGGGGGCGGTTTTACGCCTGCAGGGAAACCACTCGGCATGCATATGCTAGCCGCCCCTGCGTTCTCCATAGGTACTCCAGCCATCGTGGACATTGCGCCCTCTGCGATCCAGGACGTACTCTTGAAGATGTTCCCAAACGTCCCATCCGTAGGATGCCGCAAGCATCGCCTCCTTGAACAGGGTTTAGCCTGAGCTGGGTTAGGCCTGAGTAGGGTCAAGCCTGAACTGGTATACAGCAGGTTGGTCACCCTCTAGGCGTAGGCTCTGACCTCGGGTCCGCCCCCGGACCGTCGCGGGGGGGGCGTCCCCAGTAATCGCTGAGCTTGTGCGCCGCCTTCCACGGCAGGACCGCCGGGGGGTCCTCAGCCTCCTCCTGGTCGGTGTCGGGAGTTGCTGCTGCGCGGGGGTCGCTATCGGTCCTCCCTGCTGGGGGCGAGGGGGTATCCACCGCGCCCCCTTGGAGAAGAAACGATCGTGTGCGCTGTCCCGTCTTCGACATTGCCGGCGACCAGCGCCCGTTGTGTGCGCTCAAGCAAGAACGCGTCCAGATCGGACCCCCGTCACGTCGAGTTCGTCCAGCTCATCTACGTGGTCTCAAAACGACCGGAAGCTTTTGTTCGTGCGAAAATAGACCATGAAGTCTGCATGAAACTGCTCGGTGGGTGTGGTGCAGCTGTTGTGGTGACATGTCAGGCAAGACCATTTGCCCCAATCGTTTGCTTTATGATATAAAGCAGAGCGGACGGCAGCGGGCCGAACTACCGGTAGATAACGTAATAAAGTGGTATGGAGCATTGTAGGACATGTGCGGGGTTTTTTTTCGCATGGTTCTGGATGGCAAGGTAGAACTAATTAATGTCGTTCGTGGAGGTATTTTCATGCCGCGTTAGTTACGATACTCCGAGTGAAAGGCTTAGGTTGAGGTTCAGACACGAGATTAAGACACATTCCTGTAAATGTTGGCAAACAACTAACAATACACCTCTGACCTACAAGAAGCAGTAAAAAATAACAGCAGCCGTAGCACAGGCAGCTAGCAGTACGTGTGTAGTTAGATGTTTTGCTGCCGCTCCTCTGCATGCATGTCCGCATAACCGATTGCGTCGCATCTTTCAAGTGGTGGCCGTACAAGTTGGTGGTACGCCTACCTTTTGAGTTTTGATGCCTACGATATGTCTTTTCCCCACTTGTCGCTTGTGCTAAAGTTTGTTTTCGAAATAAACGAGCGCAAAAGTAACGAAGCAGAGGTCACGTTTTACTATTACGGGGGAACGTAGTTAATAGGACCAAATATTGGTAGTAAAAATAGATAACTATATTGTTTTTTACGGTAGGTCCTACTAACTACGTTCCCCCGTAATACTGTAGCTATTGTATGAGTACTTCGTGTACTCATATAACTAGCACAGCCCTTTCGGGACCCCCCAGGGCATACGATAGCGACCTACAGTAGTCTATATACAGCGAGAAGTGCATTTATGAACCTTCTATTGCAGGGAGAGCGTGCAACCGTACCGAGTTATCATCACGCTGCACGCGTGTCGTTGTTTATACAGATCCCTGCGCTGCACGGCTTCGGACACACCTTCTGCACATAAACCCGAGTAGTCCGGGTTGCTTCGTGTTGCCGGTGACGGTGGTCACTTTTTTTCGACACTTACCCTCCTCCAAGTCCCAAAAGGGATGATTAAAAGTACCTGGTATACAGCAGGGGTCCCTCAGTAGCGCCGGTGTGTGCCAGCAAAAAAAAACGGCACTACTGCGGCAACCGGCACTACTCCGCGGACTGCCACTGAAGGATATTCCCATACCTGGTATGAGCCAAGCGATTTTACAGGTACTACTGCGGCAACCGGCACTACTGAGGGACCCCTGCTGAATCGCATCAGGGGGGGGGCTACGATTTAAGAGAGGAGTGTCAGGCCGAGTAGACGTGTCTTCAACCGGTACTCCTCTTAAATCGAAATAGATCATCTGTGGCATTTACCGTAATATCCTCTGCCAACGCCCCCTGGGGCGAGCGTTTTTTTTCCAAGAAAATGTTGTCCTAGGGAAGAACAAAGAGGTAGGGGGGACTTCGTCAAAAACAAAAAAGGCCCCGGGGAGAAAACGCTCCGGGGTTTTCTTTCAAAAAATACTTTTCTCGACACATCTGCCACAGACTCGTGTGTAGCTCGCTTCCCCGCCGCCGCCGCGTACGTACCTCGCGCTCGAAAAACAGCGATGTCGGGTCTCAACAACATTTATTATACGAGCAAGCACATAAGAAGCAAAGGACGGACAACACTTGGGGATGCTTGCACCCTTCGACGGGGGGTAGTCGTGACGTTTGTTTGTGAGCAGAGAACAAAGGAAGGGCGTGTGTTCGTTCTTGCGTTCGTTCTTGTGTTTCCACGGTATCGACATTTATGGGAGTATTCTTACTATTTAATACCAGGTAAATGTTTTGTCATGTCGTCGGATTGTGTCGGTGTCGCTTTTGTTTTATCTACGTATATAGTTGAGTCTTCCTGTGCCATATTTGACGTCGTGTACCGGCAGGAAAACCGTGGAGTTTATAGCAGGTGGAGTTTGAGTTCATGGAGCGGAATGGAATGCCGCAGATATGCTTATGTTCTCCCCCCGGGGTGACATCGTTTTTTCGTGCTGTCCGCCAGGGAAGAGCGATATATTTTTGAACTAAAGTTGTCTCCGGGGATACCAAAGAGCTAGGGAGGACTTCGTCAAAAGAACAAAAAAAAACATTCCCCGGGGATAACACAACGTTTTTGCCACTTTTCGGCTATTTGGGGGGGGGGACACCGCAAGAGTGGGGGCGTTGACAGAGGATATTGCGGCGGTAGTATGCCCGTGCCAAGCCATTTGACCTGTCTTAAATCGGTGCTTCTCTTAAATCGAGCTCTCTTAAATCGCCCCTGTAGTATGAAAATATCATATCATTCGTACGTTACTGTACAAGTTACAAGTACGAGCACTACTTGGGAACTGGTCCCATCTGTGCGCTGCTGGCTGCTGATCCAAAAGGATATTCGCTAACCATGAAGCTACCCGTCGGTACAATCCACTTACAGGGGGGGTACGATCTAAGAGAGCTCAGAGAAACACCATTCAAGTGGATTGGCACGGGCAGCTAAATGCTACGGGTACCTGATACCACATCATAAACTCTCAGTTAGTTGACTATACGCCGACGACTGATGTTATACTTTTTTCTTAATAATACCATAATACCCATTGGTATGATTTTAAGAGGAGTACCGGTTTAAGAGGCATCAGCACGGATTCTGGTTGTGCTGGATGTATGTAGATGGGTGGAGATATCCGTTTAATGTGAAGAACACAAGGCCACACACAGCGGTTTAACCCCTCTGGAACTGTAAGCATCTTTTTGGGGACAAACTACTTGAGATTGGTGTGGGATCATTTTTGCAGTGGTAAATGGGTCAAGAGAGGTTTACTCGGGCTGAAGCACCCCTAGCCCCCGCTGTATTTAGAACGTGATGCTTATCATATCACACCAGGCCTATCATAATGGAGTGTTTTTTAATTTTTTATAATATATTATGGTTTGTAACTTTGTATTATGCGAACTTCGGGTAAAACAACAGCAGCAGCAGCAGTGGCGGTGGTGAATCGCGAAACTCCCAAACGTTTTTAGGAGCTGGCAAGAAAAGTGAAGTGAAATGCAGCAGCAGCGGCGCCTGGTGGTGCCGCCAACGAACATCCAACACCTAACACCAGATTTTTACTGCAAGGCAGTCATCGTGGTGGCTGCAGTCGGAGTACGCCGAAAGCGCTCGTACGATAGGTGCGCAGTGGTACCAGCAATCCCAGGTCGTTTCGTGACGCCGTAAACGAGGCAGCGCAACACGAGAAGGCAGACACAAGACAGGCACAGTCAGAGTAGGCAGACAAGCGCAAGTGGCGACGGAGGAGAGCACAGACAGACAGAAAGACAGACAGACAGACAGACAGACAGACAGACAGACAGACAGACAGACAGACAAACAGACAGACAGACAGACAGACAGACAGAACACAGACACAGACACAGACACAGACACAGATACAGACACAGACACAGACACAGACACAGAAAAAGACACAGAAAAAGACACAGGCAGACAGACACAGGCAGACAGACAGACAGATACACACCCGAACCGCCAAACCGCCAAACAAACACACACGCAGCACGACCAGCAGACGAGGCAAAGCAGACATACCAGGATATATATCATGATATCGTACTGGTGACTGAATTATTGGATGAACGATACGGGAATGACATTCGATCACTGACCTTGACCTTGTCGAGGTGTTGGAACTGCTTGAGTTTGTCCTCCGGTTTCCATAAGCCCTTGACCACGTCGTCAAGGTCGAACAAGCTGTTGGTCAATGCAACACGCACCGCGGAGGCAGAATGGACGGGGCGCGATGGTGTTGGTTATTACAAGGCACAAGATACAAGGCTAGACTCGCTCATACGTGAGATAGGAGATGAGTGTTCCTTGTTCCTGTTCTGTCTCGCTCTCAAGTTACGACGAGTACAGCAGAAAATAGAACTGGGAAATAGCACCGGGCACCCGTACTTGAAAGAAGGAGGGATGAACTATTAATAGTCTACAGTAGCTACTGCCGCAATAAGAAAGTCAGACTGAGATTTACAGGAACATCAGAAACTCGGGAGCCGCTCTACTGCTCTGCTGGAGTCAGGGTACAACGCACCCTTTCCCAAGCAAGAACCCAGCCTAGGTCAGTATTAATAGTTCGGTTTCTTATTACGAAGTGCCCGGTACTCCTTTCACCCAGCACCACAGCAGCAGCAAGAGCAGCAGCAGCAGCAGCAAGAGCAGCAGCAGCAGCAGCAGCATTACGTATGATATCACAAGCAAGCAACGTCTCACACACCATTCCGTTGAGAAGAAAGACAAAAGTCAAACGCCAAAACAACATAGTGTTTTTTATATAGAAACATCTTGGAGTCGTCCTCCGCGCTTGTCGATGGGATTCTAATGCGAAGACCACTCACCAAACCAGCCACGCAGTGTGGACTGGAGCTCGGAATACCATCACCGTGAATCCGACAGCCTAAGAAAGCAATGCATCTCATTCCCTCGGCACTACGGCAGCAATCGCAAGCAAGCGGAAGGCATCGACGGAAGTGCATTCTAACTGTACCGGTGTACCCATCTCGAGGAACTCACTGTGAGCGTGGGATGAGCGGTTCAATTTTTTGACGGACCACTTGACCCTTTTTGCCGCCGCTCGAGCCATTCAGAAACACGAGCACAGTTTGCTGCGAGTCTGACTCCTCCTGTGCTGCATTGGTGTCGTCGTTCTTCTCCTCTTCCGGCCCGACATGCGTAGACATCGCAGAGGCTCGGCTTGCAGTGGGCGGCGATTCTGTCTCGTTTGTTGTTTGCGCTCGTGTGCTGAAGCAATGTGTCAAAATCATGGATAAATATTTCAGATTTCCGAGAGATTCTAGAGTAGCCAGCGGGGTTTTTAGGATTTTAGGATCGTTTGAGCCTGACAGCGCAATAGTCCTGTCCAGGCCAGGGGGAGATCGCACCAAGACCATGTAACACGCTGAAAAAAAAATGGATGTGCTTCGGCCGTACTCGATATATCTTTCCGTAGCACCCAAACTGGACGCGTTATCCGTTCGAACCACTTGCATTGACTGCTCCTGTCAAACATGAGGTTCATGAGAAATCGAACAAATCGATCAACTCAGCTGACGTATTTGAAATAACTTTCATAAATTGATCAACGAAATTGATCAACGAGCCAACAGCAGGTCCTAAAGTGACCCGTTTTTGCTCGCGTTCAAATGTTGTTCCAGCACTTTGCTGGGCCGGTAAGGAGAAAGAGGAGCTCGATCTGGAGTCTCGCAGGGTGAAAACAGCCCCAATCCGACTCGACAGGCTAAGGGACGACGGTGAACCAGCGAAGAGCGAACGCAAGTCTCAATCAAGTCTGCGTGCCCTCCTCGCCGCGCACGCCCTATTCGGAGCCCGTTTTTTTTCGACGGGTGTATCCACTTTTACCGGAAAACAAAACATCACACTGAAGAAGTCAAGGACGCACAGCAGCAGCATCCGGCAAAGAATTGGGCTGCGTTGCCTATCGTGCCCGCACGAGGAAGTGGTGTCCTCCCAGCACGCGGCAGAAGCAATACGGGCATCTTGGGAGAACTCTAAAGCGAGGTGTGTTCCCACCGGAGAGGCTCCACAGTAGGATCCGGCGTTTTTGACTGGGGTGCCGAAAACGTTGCCGAGGTTGGGTGTGTGGTCGCGTTTTTCTGTTTTTTGGTGTTGGGGCGTTTTTTTGGTGAGGAGCTGATGCTGCTGCTGATGATAACGCGCGATCGACAAGCAACGCTGGACGCGTGGCGAAGCACAGCCAGCACCGAGTGTCATGAGACGCACTCTCATTGAAACTCAGGGTTCGTGGGGCGGGAGAACGTTAGCGTGTGGTAGCCCTACTTCTCGCCCGCTCTGGGCCGCTGAGATATTCTGTGAAATGTCCAGTGAACGCCTCACCTCAGCATCAAAAGCACTGCTGCTGCATTTTCCACCCACCGCCCAATTTGCCCTTGCTCGAAGGAATGTTGGAATGTTGTTGTGGAGAACCAGACTTCTACGTGTGTGTGTATGATATCATAGGTCGTGCTGAGAGACGAGAATCTCCCTCGAGAGAGGAACAAGCTGACACAAGCGCCATGCAGAGTTGTGCTATAAGGTATCGTGGTACGCTAGGTACGCGGGATACATTGAGTGGGCAACGAACCCTCCCGCCTTTGTGATTTCCCGACGCCGACTTGATTTGTCACGTGGTGTCGTGGAGAGAGAGAGCTATCGTATCATTATCATTCGTACCTGACAATCAACGTACGGATGGATCAATGTAGCTCTTAAGGATACTAAACGGCGCCGCTTGATGCGCGCGCGCGGCCGGAGGTCGGCAAAGCCTCTGCTATTAACTGCGGCCACGACAAGCTATGACGGGGTGTCATCACCGCCATCCGGCGCTCGCTGGTACAGTCTCGCTCAGAGACAAGGGCTATCCTTGTTTTTCGAGGTTTTTCGATTTGATATGATAGACCGATTTTTTTTTCTGACTAATAATATGTATGATGATTTCGTATCTGGATAGAGTATGCATCGCAGGTCTACGTACGGACTGTTTTTTTCATATAAAAACATCATTGTTTTTGTGCTGCACAGCTTTTGTACCCCAGGCAAGATATATTTTTCGGCAGAGCAGAAGAGATGACCGGCTCATGGGTCGAAAGATTTTTCTCCCAAAAAATGTTGAATCATACCGTACGTATCATACTGGCTGTACCTGTATGATAGGCTATGGAGTACTGTTTGTAGATATACCTGGTAGCAAATAGGCTACGGTATGATCATTCCACGCTCTTTTCGAGATATTTTGTGAATCGCACACATTGCGATTGCAGGCATATTATATGCAGGCATATTACAAAAAAATAAAAAATAAATACACTACATATTATGTGATTGATATTTTCCAACTGATATTTTTATTATATAAATATATTTGAATAATATCAGCTGTGAGTTCTACCAATTGAATGGTCGATACTCATATTTTCAAGCTGCGTGCTACCTTGGCCGCGCGTTTTTATTTAGACATTCCTCTTTGAAGATATAGGTCAATGACTCCCCTGGATATTTTTATCGTTTGATTTTTGAATATCGGCATCACGCACAATGCACCGACGACAATACCAACGCAACGCCCGCACGCCGCTCGATTTCCTTACAATCAACACACAAAAACAAAACCTGAACCATCACTACAGTAGTAGTACAGGACACCTAATAAGAAACAGGCTAACAAGAAACGCAGGCTGAGATTTACAGGAAAATAAGAAATTCGGGAG
>JBBMKB010001787.1:0-17831 GCA_037833945.1 Alaria marginata | reverse complement strand
TTATACTTGGGCTTCATGTAGTGCATGGACCGCGCGGGGATGATAATTTCTGTCCCCCCCCCAACATGGCGCCTTTTTCCCCTCGAATGAGCGGAAATAGGGGAATTTTTTTGGAAAGGCTGAAAAAGGCTGTTTCCCGGAAATTTTTGGGTTCCGAGTGAGGAAATACGCATCCCTGGTTCGCACTATCGCCCAACTCAAGCGTGGAATGGGCACGATAACCCACTCGAAGACGTGATAGGTTCGGCAAAGTACCGATGTCATGTGCTGGTACATCGCAATTGTCGCCAAACGCTGCTGCATGCCAACTAGGATGCACTATTTACCTTAGGCATTAGGATGTACTGCGTTACATTTAAGCAATAAGATTTACTGTTTTACCTCACGCATTAGGATCCGCTGCTTTACCTTAAGCATGGCTTTTTCTCTGAAATCGATGGCTCGGCGAAGGTTGGAGAAGGCCTGTGCTGCAGCTTTCTCTGCCATCTTTGTGCTTTGTTCCACCCCGGTTTTGACCGCCTCCACAGCCTCCACGGCGCCCTGCACTTCCGCCAACCTGGGATATGGATGTCATCGAGCGACCGGTCGTGAGCACTACAAGTGCATGTGGCAACCACGATAATATGGTAGACTATTACGCTGTTGCCAACCAAAGCTACGGTAGGGGGGGGTAACTCAATTTTCAGTACGAGATTTGTCCACTAGCGCGGACGACTCTGTTCCTCACTTCAAACGCGAGATTAACAGATAACTCCATGGCGGTGCAAATCACGAAACATACTTTTTCAAGACCTGCAGGTAAAAAGGATAAACGCTCGTTCAAGTGCCCCTGGACCGCTGGAATAAGACGGGCTATAAAGGGCTCCCCCAACCGTAGCCTTGGCATATACCTTACACGAAGGTTGAGACATGCAAACACCTTACAGATGTTGTCCTGACGCAACTGCTGGCTGTCCTTGGTTTCTGGGTCCGTGTGCGTTTCATCATATCGGCCCAAAACCGAGCTAAGCGCACGTGCAAGATCCACCTAGCTCGGTGTGCCACACCAACAGTGTTTGCAGGAGGCGCTATTGTACCTTGTTCGTTTTTTTGTTTTGCTCATCCCGTTTATTATCTTCGCACTTTTCTTTCTCCTTCTCCCTCCCTAGACGCAACTCAGACCCGGGGTCACTAAGAAGGCTCTTCTCCCCCGTCCCCACTACGGTACGCTTCATTTTTATCACGATATTAATTCAGCACTTTCTTCCCTGGTCGACTCGCGTCGAATTGTGCTTACTCACGCTATGAAGCGCTCTCCGCAGTTGGTGTCTCAAGAAATAAAATCTCCGTACCGAGACTCGAACCCCTGACTCAAATATTAGTAGTATTCGAGGTTAGCCACTAGACCGCCGGGGTGACCGGCTACCTTGTTCGTTAGAAGGAACTAACTACCTGTTGAAATACTTCAGTCACTAGACTACATAGTCACGTGACTCAACCCCTTTAGAACTAACTGCATCCACGTTTGGGGTGCAAACTACTTGAATTTCGCGTGGGTTCATAGCAGTAATAGCTTAATTGAATTATCAAAGTTCCTTGTAGCGACCAAAATGTATTGTTTGGGTCTCGAAGCACTCAATTTCGTCAGTACTCTCCGGCGCGGGGCTGAATTAGCTCAACAAGTTCAGTACAGGACACATAATAAGAAACAGAAATGCTGACCCGGGCTGAGTTTCTTGTTTGAGTGAGGGTACGTTCTACAGTACACTAACTTCAGTATAACGGCTCTCGAATTTCTTATGTTCCTGTAAATATCAGCCTGCCATTCGTATGCCCCTATTTCTTATTGTGAATAGGTGTCCTGTACTACTGTGGTTCCTTCTTATGAACAAAATGTACTATTTGGGGCTCGAAGCACCTACTCTGGTCAGGAATCTCCGGGACGTGGCTGAAGTAGCTCAACAGGTACACTACCGGCTCTTTCATACCAAATAAATTCACGAGAAACTAAGCCTAAAAAACGGGGGGAAAGTCTACTCTTCAGCTCTTCCTATGCTGAAGTTTGTGTAGGACACACCCCTTCTCAAATATGAAATCAAGCCTGCAACTAATATGTCGGTTTATTACCAGAGGGCCGGTATTGTAGCTCCTTCTAACGAACATACCTGTGCCCCAAATCGATCACTCGTCGGGTGAGTCCTGTGCGGTGAATCACCTCCACCTCCTCGGAATCGGCTAAAAAAATCGTATGCCCAGAGTGGTCGGCGACGCTGCAGTCATGGCACAGTAGTGCACCACAGGGCTCGGAGCAAAACAGCTTGGCCGGAGCCCCAGCGTGACGAGGGCATGCTAAAGGAAGACGGCGTACAACCCCGGTCGCTGCCGCGGCTCCGACCCCGCGGTTGCTTCCACGCAGGAGAAAAATGTTGTGGGCTTTCGTGCCACGGGACCTAGCATGTGATTTCACGTGGAATGAACAGAGTAGGCTTTTGCATTCGATGCAGCGGTGGGTGGCGTCGACGACGTCGTCGCAGTAATCGCACTGCTTGGACCGCCGTTGGACTTCTTGCAAGACGAGGATGTTGTTGGTGAGGCCGTCGGTGCTCAATACTCCGGTCGTCACGAGGCGGCATACCGGACAAGGGATCGTGGACGGGACGTCCGAGCGCTGGAGCGCTTCTTCGGCGCAAGACTGGCAGATGGTGTGCAGGCAGCCGGCCAGAATCTTCGGAACGTGAGAAAAAGATAAATCAATCCTGACATCTCCACCGCTGTTCCTGGCATCGAAAGAACAGAGTCAAAAGCACAAACCGAAGTAGAGAAATGGGCGCAAGGTGCATCTTACTGCGATTGCGACGACGCGGCACCGTAAGGTTGAGGTTAAAGGGAGCATGAGTGCGCGTGAGAAGGACATGCTCGACCTACGGTTCAAGTTTCGCCGCTCGACATGTGGTCGATTGGATGGCAACACTGAGACGGCCATCGCTACTTGGTGCTGACCGATCAAATAGATCACCGAGTACTCGTACCTATTTCTATCAGATTGCCTGATTGTGTGTATTTCGTATCACCCACAATACGTAAATACGTCCGCAATGAGTCCACGCTAAACAGAAGGCCGGGTTATCATGTGCCGGTCGCTCGACGCTTCACAAAAAACCGAATAATACGTCGGGCCCTCCGGTGCTGCAAATCATCATAACATACGCAGATTTGTAGCTCCCCTGAGAACGCGTGAGGGTAAGCAGTCAACGGACGACTGTGTTGCAACTCGCGAAATTTGTATGAGCCCAGGTTACTTATACTACTGTACTATATACACAAGGTGGTAAACGGTATACCTGGTAGTATTATACGGTGTATGGCACACCCTGAAAGAGTACACGAGATACAAGAGTATGCGGCGCACGGTATACCTGGTAGAGAGTACGCAGAGCACCTGGTTATAGGCTACCGTCAGTACCGTTTCAAGAACATGTGTTGAGCTCAATACATGCGGAGTCCAGTCAGGGGTAGGTACAGTGTATCATAGTCGGGGGTCGACCGAGATCACCTTGGCGGTGGTTCGAAGGAATTGCGACACACTGGGCAGTGGAGAAGATCGCCGGCGCCGTCCTTGTCGTTGATGGACATCAGATCGACACCAGGGACTGGCAACAACGAGGTCCGTCCTCTCGCGTCCTCGCAGCTCGCAACGCAATGACGCAACGTGAAAACGCGGGCAAGTGAGCAACGAGCAATGTGAGAGTAATAAGCGGCATAACTACTTAAACGCGCCGCATCGCAACCCGAACCGGCACATTTACCGCATAACGCCGGTATAAAACATGGAAACCCTTCGTGTGCTGGCAGAGTTGAGCTGAGAGAGCCGCACGGAGCAAGACGCTCTCTCTCGCAGTGCAGGGGGAAGTTGGGTGGTTTCAGCTATGCGGCCTCTCCTTTTCCTCTCGCTGCTGCCTGGCGTGCCAGCTTTCCTGTCCAGCGGTGTCCATGTAGGGCATACTAGCTGGAGGCCAGCTGCTGGATCACACAGCAGCAGCAGCAGCAGCAGCAGTCGCGTGCGCTTATTTCCGGAGTACGTCCCCTCCGATATCTCGGAGATTCAGGAGCCGGTGAGTCCACGTGTAGAGATGCACCAGCCGCTGTGCTGACTCATTCGGGAGCCGTGTGATTTTGCTTGGAGAGGGGCAGGGGACTGTAGTCTAAGCAGCAACGTTGAGCTAACAAGTTTGATCTGCTCGCTGTGACGGTGCTCATGATTTGTTGGGTTGACCACGTTTATCGCCACGTCATTGCCCCTTTTGCGCTCGTGCCCACCAAGTGAGTGCCTCCGGCCCACGCATGGCACTAGTAGCGATACGACTGAGTCGTACAGCAACATAACTGATACCAGGCACCTGGTACCTGATATCACTATTAACAATTGCCAGAACGCAGCAGTTCGAACCCTGTTGGGACCCAGATATATCCTCGTAGCGATTTAAGATTCGAACAGCAGTATGGTCTTATCAACAGTCTACAGTCTACAGTACACAGGGATTTCGTGCCCGCAGTTTGCGTCGGTGATCGGTGATCGGCGGTAGGCCGTCGTAGCAGCCATCTTAAAGGAAGTTCCTATTTTTTGGTGCGGTGTGAATTA
Organism: Alaria marginata; assembly: GCA_037833945.1. Classification (NCBI taxonomy): domain Eukaryota; class Phaeophyceae; order Laminariales; family Alariaceae; genus Alaria; species Alaria marginata. Next base: position 13,213 of record JBBMKB010001787.1, on the reverse strand, counting down.
GAAACTCGCGTTCGCTCATAGTAATAACTGCTGCAGGCGGCGCCGGAGCTCGCTACGAAAATGTGGCGCGTTTCAGTGTCAGCCCCCGAGTCGGTGTCGCCAGCGTCCATCGGCGCTGACGCTATCGACACCTTGCACCTCGCATTTTAACATTTTAGTATTAAGCCGTCGCCAGGAAGTCGCGCAGTAGGATATTTGTGATGTATCTGTCGTCAACTTTTGTGCATCGGTGGTCGGCGGTCGGCGGTCGTAATAGCCACCTCGACAGGTGTCCCCGTTTTTTATTGAAGAAAGGATGACAGCAGCTGCCGACGTATATCGTAGCCAACAAACTGAAGGTTTTGCACCGACCTCCCGCAATAAAAGCACCACCAGATATCCGGTGGGGATACGACAACCAGCATAAAACCCCTAGTTTTTGGCCACGGTGTAAATAAAAACTCCGCAGTCGCTTGTAATATTAACTGCTGCAGCGGCGCTGGAGCTCGTTAAGAAAATGCGGCGCGTTCGAGCGTCAATGCCGGAGTCATTGTCGCTAACACCCATCCTGGACTGACGCTGTCGACACCTTGCACCTCGCTTTTTGTCACTTTAGTATAAGCTTTCGCTACTTATGAACTCGCTACGTAGGTAGGATACTTGTGATACAGCTGTTGTCAACTTTTTTGCGTCGGTGCTCGGCGATCGTAACGGCCATCTCGACAAGGGCCCCTATTTTTTGGCGCGGTGTAAATATATTAACCGCATTCGCTCGTAATTTAGTGCAAGACACCTAATAAGAAACAGGGTAATGAGAAAGCCAGGCTGAGATTGACAGGAGAATATTAAATTCGGGAGCCGTTATACTGTTTTTTTTTAAGAACACACCCATTCTCAATATAAGAAAATTAGCCTGAGCCAATGTTTCTGTTTCTTATTAGGTATCCTGTACTGTAACGTAATAACTGCTGCAGGCGGCGTTGGAGCTCGCTAAGAAAATGCGGCGTGTTCCAGTGTCAGTGCCCGAGTCGGTGTCGCCAACGCCCATCGGCACCAACTTCGCTGAGACCGGGACAGGGGGGGGCGGGGGGGAGGACCCTATCCTCATGTTGCACGGCTTCGACTCGTCGCTGCTAGAGTTCAGACGCCTCTTGCCGAGGCTTGGAGAGCTGGGAGCCGACGCTTACGCTGTGGATGTGTTGGGATGGGGATTCACCGATTTAGCTGGCGTATCGCTCTTTGGCGCAGGTAAGCCTATGCTAGTAGTAGTTTTCTAAACCTGTACCTGTAACTACTATTTTATTGCATTATTTATAACAACAGCAGAGTATAGGTCTGCTGTATCTCGTGTCTCGTGTCTCACACAGTACATCACTCGTGAAAACACGTCTCAGGTACGTAACGATGTCGCGATGACAAAGTGTGCAGAGGATTTCCACCGCAGCTACAGTCAGCACGTATGGTTTGGGTAGACTCCACACGACCTTCCTGGATTATCCGTCTTACTCGTGCCAGCCTTTGCCTCTTTTCTGGGTTGTGTACATGTGCTGAATGGAATGCTCACCGCAATGTTCAAAGACAAAATAAATGAAAAACCGTAGTCTCACCACCTGTCTACTTGTAGGGTGAGCGATCTGCAGTACGACTGTTAACAGTACCATGCTGAGGGCGTGATGTGTAACTCCTTGCAGTGCTGTTCAGTTTCAAAATGTATTCAGCGGTGTCACTGAGCTATATCCTCGACGAGGAAGGATAAATATAGAACACGGGCGGCTGACGTATCACGCAGCTTGAACAGTTTGGTATCGACCATTCAACCGGTCGACCTCACAGCTGACGTTTTGAAATAATTGTAATAAAATGTATTATCTCCTAATCCAGCAGCACCGAGTTGCCCACCCAACAGCGCCGGGTTGCACGTACATGTGACCGATGCTGTAGGTTTCGCTCCTTTCCGCCTTTATAAAAGTCCCATACCCCGTACTGATACTATTATGAATAGTAATAATTGCGATTAGACTCCAAGCGTTGTCGCGAGGATTACCCCTTTGTACTCACCACAACGTCGCGTGCCGTGAACGTTTGGCAAATAACCCCACGAAAAGGACAGAGCCAAGAAAATCCAAGGCATGCCTCATGAAAAATGCAAACCCCGTCTGTTTAAATTCTCGCCATACAAAAACGCTCGCTAATCAAAGGCGAAGCGAATTCACTTTTGGGACCAAGAAAAGCCAAGACATTATGCCTCCTGAAACATGCAAACCCCGTCTGTTATTGTACTCTCGCCATCCAAACGCTCGATCAGAGACGACGCGAACTCATCTTTGGGAGCAAGAAAAGCCAAGGCATGCCTCCTGAAACGTGCTAACCCTGTCTGTTTATTTTTTCGCTATCCGTTCAGAGGCGAAGCGAACTCGCTTTTGGGAGAAGGGCAAAGCCAAGGCATGCCTCCTGAAACATGCAAACCCTAACCCTAACCCTAACGCGAACCCCTCGTCTGTTACACTCTCGCCGTCCAAACGCTCGACCAGAGGCGAAGCGAACGCACCTTTTGGAATTTTGGAAGCAAGTCATGGGCGGGCGCCCAATGACTCTTGTGGGAGCATCACTGGGCGGGGCCATCGCTCTCGACTTCGCGCACGAATTCCCCGAAGCTGTGAAGAAGCTGGTGCTGATCGATGCGCAAGGTTTCATCGATGGCTCGGGCCCGGGTGCATCTCTTCCTGGACCCCTCGCGAAGCTCGGTATATCTGTCCTAGGCAGCAAAGTGAGGGCCCTCTTCTCTTGCCACGTTCCCATTTCTGATGCGATTTCAAGTTGATTGTGGGCGCTATTTGAAGCGGTAATGATTGTGAATTTTAATGCACCTTTGAGTGAATTGTGGTCGCTATTTGAAGTCGTAATTCCACTGAATGTGCCAAAACTCGTGCTCGCTTGCTGGTGTGTCGTTTGTTCTGTTTGGTGTATCGTGAATAGTGCCTCATTTTCAAGGCTCGTAGCCGGCACATACAGTACGATCGAAATTTCACGCAGATATTTTCAAAGGTAAGTTTCGACGAAATTCTCAATCTCACAGCTGAGGTGTATTTTTTATTTTTCATGTTTATACTGTGATAAAGGGCGTTTTTTTTTCAGCTTTCTTATGATTCGCATGAACTCCATCGCTGCAAAGCGAGGGCCAGTAGCGTGTAACGTGTATTACGCGGGACCATAGTAAATAGAACCTACGGTGCACACAAAAACCTATATGTTACCATATTTTTGCTAACAATATTCGGTCCTATTTACTATGGTCCCCCGCAATAGCGTGGCGCGTATCGCCTAGAGTTTGTAACCGCATCTGCCCGCCCAACCTCGCACGCTCGACACACTCGGAATGCACCCGCAGCCTTTGCGCTCGTTGGCGAACCAGATGAGCTACACCGACAAGAACTTGGCAACTGAGGGTGAGTTCGTGCTATCTTGTGACCGCATTCCTTCTCGACGATCTAGAACTTTTGGCTTTCTGTTTTTTCCGAGCGAATGCGAGGTTTTCATTTACACGGCGCCACAAAATAGGGACCCCGGTCGAGATCGCTGAAGCTGGGTTATACGCCCGCCGCTGCCGCCACTGCCCGAAAATAACGCACACAAGTCGACGGCAGTTACACATATCAAATGTCCTGCTGCACGAGTTCCTAGCAACAGCTATGCTATACCTTAACGGACCAGCCACCATGACACACACAATAACGGCCACCAGCCTCCACGACACACACACCCGAGGTTAACCCTAAAAAGGCTAAGGTGGCGGATGTGTGTGCATTTGGAGACGTTGTCCAGCATCCAAAGGCGGAGAGATTGGTTAACACAGAGTACGGCACACGGCCCTACAAGCAAACATAGCGCAACACAATACGATGGTATGACCAAGCTCAACTCAACCCCCCCCCCCCCCTCCATCCCCCCGCCACAATTAAACCCGGCTCAACCGCCCGCCCCCTATCCCCCGTTCATATGTTTAACGGACCAGTCACCATGACACACACACCCTTTTGGAACTGCAACAAGTATCCTACACTAATTCCAAGTAGTGTCCCAACAAAATTGGGGGCATTTTATTAACCAGGATGTATTATGTGATCGGCGCAAGTACGGGCCTCACCAACCAAGCTGTCAGTAAAAGGCCGTTCTTTGTTGACACAAGGATTTGTACACAGCGCCTCCCTGGACCCCTAAAATAATTAATTACGTAATTAATTAATTAATTAATTTATTACCCCCCAAATCAGATTTGTCTCCCCGAATCCCGGAGATATGTATATCCGTTATTCCCTGTACTGCTATTAAGTATGTAGATATCATACCTGGTAAACATTGTAGCCGTGCCAAGCCTTGACGTTGCTTCCCTCTTGGCTGCTTTCTATGGGCCTACCTGGTGCCAATTGACGGCGCCGCAGAAGTAGAGCATGCAGTAGTTGGCGCTGAGTAGAGGTTCGGATAGAGTAAAATCAGAGTGAATACATATACCATAGCACCGACACCCAAGCTGCTTGGACCTGACGGTTTCGTACCCAGGTAAACCGCCTTGCAATATTGTACAAAACCCAAATATCATATGGAGTTGTTCTTGCACTCTATACAGCCTGATTCGTATTGGCATGCTGTGATTGTCAGGTTATTTCCCTCTCCATTCGGGTGATATAGTATCACTGCGAATATTGATTATGGACCGAAATCACCGTTGTAAAATTGTTCTGTTGACCTTGGTAGCATCCAGGGGAGTCGCTGACCTATTATCCTTAACGGGGAGTGAATGTGAAACACGCGCGGTCGACGTATTACATAGCTTGCAAAGCTGAATATCGATCACTCAACCGGTCGAACTCACAGCTGACGTATTTGAAATATGTCTATTCTCAATATAATATCCCGACACCTATAAAATCACATCACGTTATTTTTCCGCGGTACGTATCAGACGCTGTGCGTGTCGGCAGGTTGCATACGATGTGCGATGGGTGGGCAGAGGCTAGCCTGAAGTACATGGGGAGCGGGGGGTTTACGGTGAGCACAAAGGTGCCGGACATCGAGACGGAGACGCTCGTGTTGTGGGGGCGGCAAGACAAGATCCTCGATCCCAAACTTTACGCGGAGAGGTAAGCTCGATCAAAACCGTGTCAGCACTTTAGTCTGATAGTGTTGGTAATCAACAACAAAAAAGTGTTGATTTTGTTGCTGATTATTTTATTATCTTGGACGTTTTGGTGATTTGATCAACCATGGCTTTTTTATGATCTAGTTTTTAATAAAATTATATCAAACACGTCAGCTGCGAGTGCGATCAAATTAATGGTCGATATTTATCTTTGCAAGCTGCGTGATACTCCGGCCGCGCCTTTTTACAGATGTAGTCCTCTTTCAAGATATAGGTCAATGACTCCCCTGGGTGCTGCCAGGGTCAAGAGGACAGTTTGACCAAGCGCGATTTCGGTCCATAATCATTCTGCGCAATGATACTAAATAACCCATATGTTTGTATGGCGTTTAGTATGGCGCTCTATTACGGGGGAACGTAGTTAATAGGACCTACGGTAAACACAAAAACCTATATATTTTTCTATTTTTACTACCAATATTTGGTCCTATTAACTACGTTCCCCCGTAATAGTCGAAATTAGAATGGGATAATGTTTGTGGTGGGATCATGTTTGCGGTGGGGCAGGGGTCAAACGTTACGCGGAGAGGTGAGCTTAACCCTTTCCCTGGTGCAGACATGGTCCCATGCTGGTACTACTTCCAAGTAGTCTATCCCCAAGAACGCGGATATAATTATAAAGGACTTATAATGCGTTTCCGAGACATCCCACGGTAGGCGTGCAGCAAAAAGGTTCTGGGCTCCTGACACGAGGAGCTCAGTATTTCACCCGAAACATGACTTCCAAGATTTTCGTTCGGGCAACCCGATCAATACTTCAATCCGTTAGCCCTAAAACAAATGCACTTGTAAAATTATCATACCAACCGGTAGTTCCTCACTTCAGAAGCTCAACCGGTCAGGAACGTTTGACCCCAAAAAGTGCAACCCCTACCGTGGGATGACTTTTCCAACTCCTAAAAATGTCCTGCTCGAATATTCCAAAGTGTCTTGTCCCAAAAAAACGGGGGTGAAGCGGTGAAGGGGCTGAAAGCGTGTCAGTACCCTATTTTGGACCCCCGGGTACAAGAAGTACAACGACCAAAATATCGCATGTAGCTGTCGCTAGGAACTTGCCCTGCAGGGTATTTGTTGAAACTGTAATTGACGTCAACCTGTGTGCGTTGGTGGTGGTCGGCAGACGCTTCAGGAAACTCGAAAAGGGTCCCATATTGTTTGGCGACGTCAAAGTTAGAAACTTGCATTCGCTCGTAATGGTTGAGAAGCGCGGTAAGCATCAACTGTCTAGGGTGCATGGTCTGTAGTACGAGAGCAGTATACTTGTACCTCTACGCGTGGTCCAGCTGCAACCCACAATTTCCGCTTCACTACTACTGTGGGGCTATTTAGTTCAGCGACTGAGGGCTATTCGCGTGAGTAGCTACTCTTATTGATTTACAGTCATAGTATACTTTTGTGTTTTATTATTTCGCGAAATACGCCGCCGTCCAATTGTTTTTTTGCACTGCTCCGAATTAAAGTAGGGTTACCCCTCCCATGACGGGCTTGGTTCGCTGTTATGTTTTTGGGCACCACAGATACCTCTACGCACGATCCAGCTGCAGCCCACAATTTCCGTTTCGCTGTCCAACCTTTCGAGCATTGCTTTGCGCGTGCTGCCATATACGACGCAGGTTTGTGACGGAGATGCCGAACGCCCGACTGCTGTGGGTGGAAGAGTGCGGCCACGTGCCGCATCTAGAGCAGCCGGATGAGACTGCGCGGGCAATCATGGATTTCGTGAAGAACGGTAACCCAGAAAAGGTGCGCCCAGAAGTTGCCAAGAACTGCTTGCATCCAGCGTACATTTTGTTTCGCACCTACGCCAGCTATTATGAGTCGACCGGTTGAGTCGTATTTATTCATCTTTGCAATTTGTTCTAAAGATATTTCAAATACGTGAGCTGTGAGTTTGACCGGTTGAGTTGTCGATGCTCAGCTTGCAAGCTGCGTGATATGTCGGCCGCGTGTGTTCTATGTTTTGTCGTAAGTTTCATAAAATTATTGTCAATGGTACACAGATTCGAAAAGGCCGTCTGAAGTATTCGCGCCCAAAACCGACCCTCGCTACTTTGATATCGCGAACCCACAGCACTTCTACGTCTGAACTATCGGCGCATCAGATTGACCCACAATCGACGCACTACGAGTATTGTATCGCGAATCCTGAGCTTTTTCTCGGCAGACTCGCTCGTCTTAACCCTGTGGGGACCCAGGTGCCGCTAGGAGTGCCACAGACGCATTCTACGATGGAGGTGCAGCATGTTTTTTCTGAACCTCTCCTCTTTTGAGGACCGCTCTATACTTCACCCAAAAACTGATTTTTGAGCAAAACTGAAAGCGCAATCCGATGAGCAAACCCGTGGCCCATCTATGCAAAAAAAGCGCATTGCCAAAATAGTGTGACATTCCGACGATTTTGGGTTAAGGAGCCCCGCATCCAGAAAATAAAAACGCCCAAAAGTGCTACCTCTATCGTAGAACGCGTCCACAAACCTTAGACATGTGGTTTTTATCAAGTTGCGAGCGTGAGCGCGCAGCAGTACGAGTACAGAGTAGTATATATGCTGCTCGAATGTCGCACAATTCCTTGTTTGTATATCGGACACTGTTATCAAACGCACCACGCGCTAACAGAGCAGCCTGCGTGTTTTGCTTCGTGTGGCGATGCGGTAATCTGCTTTTTTTTTTTATTGGCGAATGCCAGTGTCTAATTTTGACGCGCCAAAAAGAAAGAGACCCCTTTCGAGTTGCCTGAAGCGTCCTCCGGCCACCAACAACGCGTACAAGTTGACGACAGTTACAAATCTCTTGCTTGGCGAGTTCCTAGCGGCAGCTGTACTATCTTATACTATCTTCGTCACTTTTGTTCCTCCAGCTATACCAGTACGTAGTCAAGTCTCTTAGGGTTTAGCTACACCCTCCTGTTCCACTTTGCCAGTGACTTATGACATGAATCTTCCGCGTGCTCCTATCCGTTCGGCATCTTCGAAACCAGGCACAGGCACAGCTCGCCGCTTGACCGCAGACGTGGGCGTCGGAGATAACTGTTGATTCGTCACAATACCCCCCAAGAGCGGCAAGATTGTACCATGCCGAGATGGTGCCATACCGAGATGCTGACTTGTCGAGATTATGGCACACCGAGAATAGGACATGCGAAGATGATGACTTACCAAGATGATGACATGCCGAGAGATTGACATGCCAAGCTCAATGACGTGCCGAGATGCTGATTGACATGCCAAGATGACGACTCACCAAGATGATGACTTTTACCAAGGATTTGGACATGCCGAGATGCTGACATGCCAAGATGATGACATGCCGAGACCCTGACTTGCCAAGATCATGACATGCCGAGTTTGACGACATGCTCTCAACTCTCAACTACCCCCCGGCTTGAGCAGGAGGTTTGCAGAACATGTCGGGGATCAGAACTACAAGCCTGCTCCAACTGCGACGGACAAGGCAGCTACAAGACGTACGACGTAGTGGTAGTGTGTAAGAGCTGCAAAGGCTCAGGGAATGTTTTGTGTCGGTCTTGCTTCACGGGCGACCCGTGGGACATCGAGGCGGCAAGGACGCAGGCGGAAGAGCGTCGAAAATCTGGTTTGCTTGGTTTCCGAAAACCGCCCCCGCCCGATGGGATTTTACAGTAACCTGGGTTAGTTGTTGTTAATGACAATCTGTTTTAACGTGTTATCCTGTGTATTTTTTTTCTGGCCTTGCGTATGCACCCATGCTGTGGGGAAATATTACTTGGAATTAATGTGAAATAACTTTAAGTGCACCCATGTTTTGGGGACAAACTACTTGGAATTAGTGTCGGATACTTTTTGCAGCGGTACAAGGGCTAACAACGATTCTTCGTCGTTACTTGATACGTCACCGGCAGCTTTGTCTTTGACGCTCTACCCTTGCCATTGTGCTCCTCGTGGCTTGACTTCTACACACGAGCGAAACAAAAATCTGGTTTGCTAGGTTTCCGAAAACCGCCTCTACCGGTGTTTTTTGTTAATGACATGAAGGAACACATCCGTGGCCTCTATTGACCCTTTCGGACCCATACCTACCGCGCAAAATAAAATGACGAGTGAGTGTGGTCCACGCCCAGCGAGCAAAAAAAGATGAGTGAGTGTGGTCTTATCAAACGTCTGTTTTCATGGGAAGAACAAGCAGCAATTTGAGTATCACCAAGCTGCGCGCGTGACGGTTTTATCCTTCCGGCGAACTTCGGACACATCCACGACTCCAGCAGCCCGGGCTGCTTCGTGTTGCCGATGCTGTAAAAGCCAGGGCTTTTTGTAAAAGCCAGGGCTTTTTGTAAAAGCCAGGGCTTTTCACGGGTCACGACCCGACCCGCGGGTTGGGTCAGCAGGTTTTCAAAATCTCGCGGGCTAAGTCCGGTCAGATCAGGAGGTGTTTGAAATCTCACAGGTCGGGTCGGGTCGGGTCGGGTCGGGTCGGGTGAGGTTTTCATATCTCACGGGTTGCGTCGGGTCACTTTGACCCGACCTGACCCGACCTGACCCGCGATAAGCGACCCGACCCGTGAAAACCCCTCATAAAAGCCATTTTGTTTCGATATATTGTTTTGACAATGTTTTCCCTCTGAAGCCCCAAAACGGTCAAGAGAGCAGACCAGACAGACAACGCCGAGGTCGCCTCGCAATCACTTCTTGCTCGAAAGACCTTCAGCCCCCAAACATACCCCACCAAAAAACTGTCAGCAACAAAATCATAAAAAAAACGATGATATCAGCAGCCTCGGTCGTCCGTCAAACCACATCTGATTGTGCGTGTCATTGTCCATCATCACCATCGGCCATCGTGGGACACCCCAACAAAAAAAAGTAGCAAACAAAAACGTATCAGAAGCCTCAGCCGTCCGTCAAACCATCTGGCATCTGATTGTGGGCGCCATCGTCCGTCATCAGCACAGGTCATCGTGGTATATCCACTGTTGAGCTTGCCCTGGCCTCGCCTCAGCGTCTGCAAAACGGTGTTTTTCAGAATGGGAACACAATGGACGGGCGGGGTCAGCTGACGATTCACTATTTTACGTCTTACGGGATACGAAATTCTAAAAAGTTCTGACCCATTCTACGGTACCATACTGTAATCAGTATAATAACACCATTGTTTTCCTGAGGCTCCTCACTTGAGGAGTTCTATGCGCCATCCTAACACAAAAAATGAGGAAACATGAAAATCCAAACATAAAAAATGAGGAAGCATGAAAATCCAAACACAAAAAATGAGGAAACATGAAAATGCAACCCGATGAACAAACAATCCCCATGGCCGAAGTAAAAGAATACAACGAATAATACAGCAAAACAAGAATGACGTAACGACGATTTTGGGTTAAGGAGCCCCGTCATTCCGAAAATATTTAAGCAAAAAAATGCTACCTCCTACGTTATATAGCACGCGTCTTTTTTATAGACCTGTGTCGGTGCAGATGCGTATATATGTACACAGCAGAGTTTATTGGCCGCAGACATGCTACACAACTGTTGTTGGTAGCGCCTACAGCCAGTCGTTAGCCGTCGCCAGTCCCACCACTATCATATGCCGGTACCAGGTACCAGGGTTTATTGGCAGCAGACATGCTACACAGCTGTTGTTGGTAGCGCCTACAGCCAGTCGTTAGCCGTCGCCAGTCCCACCGCTAACATATACCAGGGTACCAGATATCTGGTAGTTACAGTGTAGAGAAAAATAGCGAATGCGAGTTTCTAATTTTGACCGTGCCAAAAAACAGGGACCCCTTTCGACCACAAGTTGATGACAGCTACAGTACAAATATCCAGCTGCGCAAGTTCCTATACATAGCGACAGCTGTACCATCTTACCGGTATACCAGGGCATATGGTTCTCAATATGGCCAATATTTTATTTTTTCTTTCTTCTGCCCGATTTCTTCCGAGCATACAGTACCGACCCTCCGACAAGAAACTGAGATATTGGGTTTAGGCTAGATTTTCTTACTGGAGAAAGGGTGCGTGCTACACTAACTTCAGTATGACAGCATTCGAATTTCTCGCTTCCTCCTTATTCTTATGAATAGGTTAAGTTTCTTGTGGGGCTCTTTCTTATGAGAGGGCTATTAATAGTAGTGTAGTTAAAATCCCTGTGGTTAGGGTTGGGGTCAGGGTTAAGGTAGGACTATTGTTGGTGGTACCACTAACATATACTGGTATCATACCTGGTAGGATCCAGTTCTGGATGACATAGTGGCATACCTGGCATGGTTTTCAATATGGCCGATATTTTATATTTCCTTTCTTCCGCACGATTTATTGCGGGCATAGTAAAAATATTCTGTTGTCAGGGTTAAGGTATAATACGAGTGGGGTTATTGGAACACTTCAATAGTTCGAAATACTCTTTCTGACAAAAGCCGGAGCTATACACACGCCGACAAATTCCAAAACACCCACTTTCACACTAAACCTGAAATAACTATGGTGGGAGAGTGGTGAAAGAGACTCGCCTAACCCACTTTTTACCACTGCAAAAATGATTCCACACTAATTTCAAGTATTATTTCCCCAAAAACAGCTTGCAGTTCCAAACAGGTTAACCCCCTGGGAGCCCCAAAATCCCTCCCCACACTAACTCCCAGTAAGTTGTCCCCCATAACGGGTTAAGTAGCATCTAGACGACGATACAGATTGTGGATACTCGTACGTTACTATCCTGCTATTCTGTTCCTCGTTGGTCAATAACCCTTTTGGGACTTCTAGGAAAAAAAACGTGACTATTACACTCATGACACCGGCCGGTACACGACTATTACACTCATGACACCGGCCTGTACACGACCGTTATACTCATGTCACCGACCGTTACACTCCTTCTACCGACCGTTAAACGACCGTTACACTCATGCCACCGACCGTTACAGTCTTGTCACCGACCGTTACACGCCCGTTACACCGACCGTTACACCGACCGTTACACCGACCGTTACACCTACAGTTACACGACCATTACCCTCACGCCACCGGCCGTTACGATTTCAGCATCGGCCACACGAAGCAGCCCGGGCCGCTGGGGTTGTGGGTGCGTCCGAACTGACGCACGCTACTTTATAATCAGTATAATAACACCATGCTTTTTCTGAGGATTCTCAATTGAGGAGCTCTATACTATTAGTAAGTCACCCAAAAACTGATTTGGAGAAAATGAGGAATGCTCCTCGATGAACAATCTCATGGCATGGGTACACGCGACGAAATGTAATACAACAAAAAAAGATATAAATTCCGACGATTTTGGGTTTAGGAGCCCCCGTCATTCAGAAACCGGTTCAGCCAAAAAGTGCTATACTATTAGTAGTATGAATACCTCTATCGTAGCACGCGTCAATTGCAATGTAAGGAGCTGCAAGACACGCGCAACATCGTGGCACTCATACTGCTGTACGGTTTTCGTACAGACGCTTGATAATATCGCAGTCGTCGCTTTTTCGGTCGCTGTACATGAGTCCCAGCAGGATTAGTCGAGGAGTTATTTACTCACGTGCGGCGTTATCCTCCGGGATGCGCTTCTCCTTCGCGCTGGAGAGCATGCTAAGGATGCTCAAAGCCAGGGACCTTGAAGTGGAGCGGCAAGAGAGGAAAGAAAAACGCACAGCAAGAAGCGTTCACTGAGTTCGCTGTACTTGACGGCTAGATACTATTAATAGTTGGGCAAGACATATCACAAAAAACACAACAACAACAGCAGCAGCAGCAACAAACAGCAACAACAACAACAACAGCAGCAACAACAACTACAACAACAATTACGGGAGCAAAAGGGCGTCCGCGTCGGACCTCACCACCGCAGCCCGTAGAAAGCCAGGGTTTGCCTGGTTCAAGAAAAAGCGTGGCGTTGGTAACAGCGCAAAAACGCTAGAACAGCGACAAAATCAACATCAACATCAACATCATCATCGTCAACAACAGCAACAGCAACAGCAACAACAACAACAACAACAACAACAACAACAACAGCAACAGCAACAGCAACAGCAACAGCAACAGCAACAGCAACAGCAACAGC
>JBBMKB010001676.1:0-17838 GCA_037833945.1 Alaria marginata | reverse complement strand
CTGCTATTTCGTACGAACACTCTGACCCCGATTCCCGACACAGACATGCCTCATTCTCTCTAACAATAAACATCACTTTGTCTGCTACGTTTTTGTTTTGTACGTGTACAGACAAACCTATCCTTTCTTACATGCGCTACATGCATCAATTCAGTCGTGTGCCACGCCTAGAATGGTTGGCGCAAACTAGTGCTGATCCCGTCAAGGTACAGCTAGAATGTCTGCACATGAAGAACAATACTGCGTCTCGATCGCCAGTTGTTCTTGCGAGAACACGTGCTTGCGCATGCCACCGAAACCCACCTACCCACCCACCATCCGCCAGGACAGGATTTCATTATAACCTGAAGAATATAATAACATCCTACTACAATATGTGCATGTGTTTCGTCTCGACCACTGTTATTCCGAACCCAACCACCCACCATGTTTGGACGGCGAATTTTCTGCCTTGTCGAGTTGTTGTCTGTGCAGAGCCATCGCACGATGTCGCGCGTCAAGAACGTTTCGTCCTTCCGAATGGTGTTCTGCTTCCTTGCTATATCCGCGGGGTTCGCGGCATCAGCAGTACCTTTTTGGGATATGTGGGCGGTGACCGGCACGTCTTTTCAACCTGGAGGACTGACCTTGGTGAGAATACTGGGAACACGTTTGCGGTGTTCGTGTACCAGCAGGGCACTGTAGTATCAACAGCATACTCAGCACAGGAGGAGTATACTTGGAGTATGGTAGCGTCGAAACAGACGATCGTAATAAAAAAATCGATCATGCTTTTTCCAAACGTCTTTAATTACTTTAATGTCAACGCGCGTAACTACTGTATATCATCGTCCGACGCGCCTGTGACGTCGGTGTGCTCGTATCGGACGACTCTTGGCATTGCAAAATATATTTTTCTGGCACTCTACGGGTACACACTGATACTCCACCTTCGCCGTCGAATGGTAGCGCAACGGGCCTCGGCTACTTTGTTGGGCCGACGCTACGGCTGCCCATATTTGTTCGCGTTCTCCCTCTCTGCGGTCTCAAAACAAATGTTCGGTGGTGCGTACTTCAACATGGATATTCCGGCAATATGCGTTAATCCCGACACAATTTAAGCGAGACAATGTATTATGTTCTCTGTATTTGGTGGTACGATTAAGGGCGAGTTTCCCGCCTAAACACGACGAATCTGGCTCAATTTCCTTATATTGGGACCTTCAAATTCGCACGGTTTTTAAGGTTGGCCAGAGCTTGTAAATTGTCCGCACGCTAGCATACCCTACACTACGATTTCCGGGGGTGGGCATGGCCATGACGTGCTACGAACACTACCATTTGAGTCACGACGCATGCATGTTCTGAGGGTGTTGAGAGCAGGGGCCATACCGAGTTTATTCGGCCTAGCCCGTCGAAATGAAGTACGGTAGATAAGTCCTGCCTTTCAGCTACTTATACTTCTATGGCTTTATCCGCCGCAGTTCAAGACTCCGCCAGAGATGTTTGCAGTGGTGCACGGCATTTTAGCATTGAGAACATCGGAGCCTCCAGGTTCTTGTTTGCGCAATGCCCCCTTTGCGACGAGCGTTGGCTCCTGTAGAACTACCGGCCCGCTGTGCTTATAGGGAATTGAACTATGCGAGTTGTCGACTCTTTGGACTTTTGTTCTCCAGAAAAACAACCGTATCGAACAGATATCACAAAGCCAGTCGTATGCCGTTGATCCTGTCACTGACGGTGGCAAGCACATACCTTGCACGAGGTATGGAAATTACCACAAATTCTTAGAAGCTTCATCTCGACTTTTTAGCTATGGTATAGTATTAATAGTATGTATATGGTTGGTGTCAGCATGCTCGTGAACTTCAGTAGCATTAGTACTGCACTTGCGTTGACCACTTTGAACGCACGCAGCAAATATGAGGCACTACTTCCTTTTTACTGTTCTCCTGCCAGCAATGTGCCATTTTTTTGTTTTCCACCTCACGGAAATACTAACAAAACGCACAAAACACATGAAGTTGACGCGTTTTTCTCCCATCCCTACCTATAGGCTCGAACCAGGTGGATTGCCATATCCTACTTTATTCTGGAGGCGGCCGCCGGCCTTGTTATGTCAATATGCGTGGTTCTTCTGCTGCTATTCAGGCGATCAGAACTTCGGGAGGTGTGTACAAAATCAAACGAAGTTCGTATTGCGTGGGCGATGCCTAGAGCAGGAGTCGCCGGCGCGCATAGTATAGAGAGAGGCAGAAAGGTCTAGCCTTGTTCGAGGACAGCTGCTAAAAAAAGATATATTCGGATGACACAACTGAACTATGTGCAGAGTAGAACGAGCGCAGTATGCTCTTGAATTCCGTTGTGGTATGTCCTCCCTGAGAACGGAAACCTATGTAGGAGCGTCACACGCAGGAGGCAGTGGGGCGTGGCAATGCAGCTAACTCCTGAGCAGCTTTTCAAACCGTCGTCTTCGGATGGCAGACCTTGTACTGGTATGTAACTCGTGTGCAAAACAGCATGATTCCGTCAACAACAATACGTCTGCTCGGGGCAAGGCTAGAACCTTACAGTGACGCCAATGTGGAGCATAGACCATTCAGTGAGATGCAGCTGGTCGCCCCGGCGGTCTAGTCTAGTGGCTAACCTCAAGTACTACTAAGGTTGGAGTCAGGCGTTAAAATATTGGTTTTCAAACGTGTATTTCTAGAGCTTTCACCAACTGCCAAAAGCGCTCTATGGTGTAGGTAAGCACAATTCGACGGAGTCGACGAGGGACGAAAGACTTAAGTGCTGAATTATTATCGCGATTGAAATTGAGGCGTGCACGGTAGTGGGGAGGGGCACGAGCCGCTTAGTGGTCCCCGATCTGAGATACGACTAGGGAGGGAGAAGGAGAAATAAAACGAGCGAATATGATAGATGGGATGAGCAAAATATGAAAAACAACGTGTAGCGCTCGCTTCTGATTATAACCTCTCAATCTAGTCGCCTTGGCGTCGATGTCCTTCTTGGGCTAGTTATGGCTGGTGTGCCTGTAGTACGGACGTGTGCGTGATCGCGGACTGGGCATACCACCCCTGGGAATTTGATCGGGATTCGTGATGTCTCGATAGATACTTCTCGTCGCGATGTATCTTGCAGGTAGATAAACCAACTAAATGCCCACCGTTTCGAACACTCCGACATCTACACACTGGTATGCATACAGTGAAACGTCTACAATAATAGTAGAATATTCATTTTACCGCCCCGTTATTTACGTT
Organism: Alaria marginata; assembly: GCA_037833945.1. Lineage (NCBI taxonomy): Eukaryota > Phaeophyceae > Laminariales > Alariaceae > Alaria > Alaria marginata. Next base: position 14,593 of record JBBMKB010001676.1, on the reverse strand, counting down.
TCTGTTTGTTGGTGCGGCTGCAGGTCTGGGGACTGCACGGTCGAATCAAGTTCCACGTCGCCCTGACCACCATCGCCCTCATGGTAAATATTGCCATCACGGTCGCTGGGTTCTTAATGATTGTTGACCATGGCCGGTATTGGCTCATCATCCTCTCCTGGGTCTTGCGATACGTGCACATCGCCCTCGACACGCTAGTGCTCTACAGCGCGCTCGACACCCCCGTGTTTCACCTTGAGAGCAGTTTCCCAGATAGTGGGAGCGTTAGCATTCACCCGCACGTCGTATTGCGATATTGAGTGCGCTATGTCACGGGGGAGCTCGACTACACAATGCGGAGAAGCTGCATGGGAGCCCAATGTTTTATGGCGGGGCGGGGCGGGGAGGGGAGGGGAGAGGGGCGGGAGAGGGGCGGGGCGGCGCAGGGTGGGGTGGGGCGGGGCGGCGCGGGGTTGCGTGCGGTGGGGTACGGTGTCGTGTGTGTGTGGAAACAGAGCCGTGAGCGTAGCAGTGTAGCATCACTGCCACCAGTGGATTGGTGGCCTCCCGCCTCTTACCATTCAGCTGTATATAATAGACGACTACTGTATAACTCTAAGACGTGAAATCATTGTAGGAACAGGTTTAGGCGCGTTCCGCTGGGTCGCGGAGGTTTTAACCAACGTTTTTATGAGCATCGGAAAAATTGTTTTTTTAGCATCATTAAGTGTTCGATAGCGGGGTTTTTAAATATATGACGCCGCATATTCGGGTATTTCGACCTGAATCCCATATACCCGGGTATGATGTCATACCAGATTCCTTATGTAGCCTATTCCAATAGTTTTTTTTAATTGGTTGTGGTTTTTTTTATTGTATGTAGTATGTGTGTTAGCTGCTTCAAATTCCATTTTTGTGTTGCGCATATTTACTATCGGCATTATCCTTTGTTCCTAGGGGGAGTGTGTGCTGGTCGTCCTTGTGTAGTCAGCTGCTTATGAAACGCCCGAGCTCCATAGGCGACAAAAAAATGCTTTGTTTCGGGCGGTCGGTCCATTTCACGGTCCGGGCCGATGACGCGAGAGTGCGCACTCGCCCTCGCACGCCACATAGGATGGACATTGCTTTCAGCAAATGGTTGATCGTGTTTTATATGCGGACTGTTGTTTTTAAATGGTTTGTTGTTGCGGGTTTGTGATTGCTCGTGAAACAGCAAGGAGCAATGCAGACGTCAGCAGTTAGTATTTTGGGTCATATGATTTGCGTGGTCCGGGCGGGGCGATGGTGCCCGACCCCGACACGCACACGCATGCCCCATGTGTTGTGATAGTTATTGCTTTCCTGGCTTGTTGGTGTTGGTGTTGGTGTTGTGTGGTGCTGTGCTTTTGTTTGTCCATTTTGTCGTCGTCGGATTGTTCTATTTCTTGCTTGTACTAGCTTTGTTCATGCCATGAGGCGGGGAGGAGGGGAGGGGGGTGGCTGCGTCGCGTGAAACGGGAGCGCAGTTCACAACAAACAAGTTGTTCTTGAATGTTTTAATATTGGTGTGGCCCGAGTTGATGAACCTCGAGTGTCACACACTCGAGCCAGCTCTTATCGTTAGCTGTGATGTTTAGCTGTATACCCTTGGTGGTGTTGTGTTTGTTAGGTGTGGTTTTTCCGATCGCGAGACGGTGGTAGCATCAAAGCTTCGTTCGTAGAGGGAACTGAACGAAACAAATTGTTTGCGGTCGACTCATATCGGTCTGATGTAGCTGATACGTCTATTGTCGCCGGCGCGTCTTGTGAAGGCGTTTCCTTCACTTAGTTATCGGAGTTGGGGGTTGACCAAACACCCAAACTAGGGTATGCTAAACAACACAGTGTGCTGTGTAAATTTCGTTGCGTTTAAAGGGGGCGACAAGTGGCGGCGTTAAGACCCTGCACTGATAAACATAGCGCGCGTACTGTGTCCGAATGGTTAGTGTGTTTGAAAGGGTAACAGGCGCGAGCACACCCCATGCGGAGCATTTGAGCTCTGGTCGATTCGCGTGCTGTGCACAGTTGCTGAAAAAGCAATTTTTAATATGGGCTATTTTTGCTTGTGGGGGGAGGTTGCATAGGTTGCACAACGCAAGGGTGTTCGCGGCTCACGTAGCACGGCGCATGTCAAGACAAACATTGTACTCGTAACGTCGAGATCCACGTTTAGCAAATACTCTCACCACGATTAGGACTGTGCAAAAATGTAGTGGAAGCCACACTCGAAATGAAACGATTTTGATCGAACTATTTAGGTTGGTGTAGAACGTGTCATGAGTGACGTGTCAGGGTATAGCTTTGTATTTTTGGCACTCCATCTTGACGGCTTGCACTCCGTGACACAGACCCACAGCTCCCCGATCCAATGTGCTGTCCCTTTCGCCTGTGGCAATCTTCCGCATGTCTCTATTCCTCTACCGGCTTGCGGGCGGAGCACTCCACCCGTGTAGGCTGCACGTTCCGACAGGCATCGACCCCGACCCCTTGTTCTGCCTCGCTTTCTCGCAACAACGGTTCCTGCCGTTCAGGAAGACTTGTCTGCTCATGATAACTTGTTGGTGCGTTCTCCGGCACGCGCTCGTTCTAGTCTTCCGCGCTCACAACGGTCTACGCGTCAGGAAAAATAGACTGTCCCACCCGCTCCAGCAGCTTAGCTACTACCCAGGCTCTGCAGTCCCCAGTTATGAAAATTATGTTCCTTTTATCGTGCATGCTGGTTTGAGGCTCTTTACCGAAAGCGCTTTAAGTTTCGCGGGTGGGTCGCAGAAATTGCGACCCACTTTCGAGGAACCTCCCGGCGTCGAGGTGCGCTTACACATCTCCGGTTTCGTCTTTTACTAGCTTTTTCGATATGCTGTCCTGGAATCCGCCTACAAACATTTTCAAGACCGTACAAGCCGCCGTGTATCCAGGAGCCGCCAGGGATGGCGCCAACCATATTACTCCAGGTGCTGCTAGACGCCATGGTGCGCCGGACCGCGCGTGTTGCCCACGATATCATCTTCTCCCTCGGTGGAGATATACCAGCGACGTTGCCGCCAATCTCCCGGAAATATACCGTGAGTTCACACGCCAATCCCCAGTAGAGGCTCCCTATGAAGTTCCACCGCGCCGAAAACCTAAACCCTTTCACCCGAACTATATTGAGGGTGATACGAACTCTGCCGACGAGTTTCAACTAGAAACTGATCCAATAGCGCGGGAATCAACTTCGATCAGACGCTAGCGTGTTCAGTGCGTTGCTTCGGTTTTTGGCTGGGGCCGGGATCGGGTGATAGCTGGCCGTTCAAGGTGCCAGGACACAAACGATGGTAGCTATATATTATCGTGTAGACGTCCACATCATCCAGTACTATATACTACGCTGGAGCGAGGGAGCCCAGAAACAAAACAAAACGACCCACACTATCCCCCCCCCACGCTCCAACTCCCTAGAGGTCCCAGTTTGTGTTTCGCCATAACGCCACACGAGCTCCCACAGACACAACTGCAGTGAACACACCCGTTTCTACATAAACAACGAACCCTACATTCACGTTTCCAAGCTGCAGTGTTACCTAAAGTAAGATACTTATGCTTCCAGCGACGGAACGATAACATGACTGGTGAGAAAATATACCTTGTGCGTACTCGTGCGAAGTGGCTGCACGTTAACTATATACATACGGGCACCATATTCCAATACCCCCCGACGACCAAAAGGTCAACGGCTAGAATAACTAGATCATCAGAGATTCATGATACCATTTCGGAACAACATGTCCAGTCCTGTGTATAAACAGCGTCAATATGGATGGACTCAGAGATTCAATATAATAGGTGGAACAACAGATACAGTCGTATGTATGATCAGCGGCATTGATAATATAGCCATACCACTCAGAGAAACAAGATGAAAACCCCCCATAAATTCCAGACCTGCGCGTGAACAGCGGCATTGTCTATGTAGTGACATAACAAAACACTCGTCCCGTTGTAATTGCTATCGACAAATACCCAACAAAATAAGCCCACTTCCGTCTTCTACGTGAACACATTGGGTCCCACAGAAACCGCGAGGTATTCGGGATAAGGGAATGAAAATTATCAATTCCCTAGTCTACGAGCCGCGATGTTAGTGTGCCGGAACACCCTCCCCTGGGATCCCTGGATCAGAGAGTGGAACAGTAGGTCGTTAACATCTGGCCTACCCCCCGCTTGGCGCAGCTGGCCGAGACAGACGAAAGATCTCAGCGAGAAACACGCCCTTGGTATCTACGTATGACGCGTTCTACGATAGAGGTAGCACTTTTTGGCGTTTTTATGTTCTGGATGACGGGGCTCCTTAACCTAAAATCGTCGGAATGTCATTCCATTTTTGCAATATGTTTTTTTTGTATAGATAGGTCACGGGTTTGTTCATCGCATTGCACTTCCAGCTTGCTCAAAATCAGTTTTTCGGTGAGGTATAGAGTTCCTCAAATGAGGAGCTTCAGAAAACAAACGGTGAACCTCTATCGTAGAAAGGCTCGTATCTTCAGACCGTCAAGTCTCCGCTGGACAGCCATCCCGTGCATCAACTACACTTAACGAAGGTCATCGTAAGCTGCTTGGCTTCGCCGATGGGGTTGCTGCCAAGTAGACAGCTTCGCCTCAACACCAGGGCATCTTATGAGGTACGAGTAACGTATGCGGTGCTGGGCGCTTCGCAACTTTAACATCATGGCACCTACAGAAGCCGGAGCACTGCTTCAAAAGTTGTTGATCGGACTTCCCAGACGCGTCAGGGGGGGGGAGGGGGCGATTTGTAGATACAGCGGGTTCTGATTTACGCACAAGGTAGAGATCAATAATACTTAGGTATATACTTGAGGTATACACATAACCAAATGCCGAAATAGGGCTTAATGACAAGGCGCAAAACTCAGCTAAAACGTAGAGACCCACGATGTGCGCGCGAAACATACAACTCTGTGTACGTACCTGGTGACTTTCAATGATGCTCAAAGAAACATCTGACTTTTGTGTACGGAATTGACTTTACGCGCTCTGCGCGGTCTGCCACAAAATGCGGTCGTTGCAATTACAACAGTAAGCTCATGTCATAGTAGAAGACACAACAGTATATCAAGTTGGGGATAAACTAAGCCACGAGCTTCGTCACACCCCGAAACCACGTTGTTTTGGTGAGCTAGCTCGGTCGTGCTACAGTGCACTACGTATGTATCTGCTGCAAAGACACATATATATATATGGGCATGCATATATAGATTGTTGTAGAAACACCTCACCGCGCCCACCACGCGTAACCGGCAAGGTGCATGCTCTTTACGAGTGCCAGGCACATGACGGTGTAGTCTGGTCCATGCACACCTCTACACCCCTTACATCCCACCGTTAAGTCAAGGACCACACAGGAAACACACGCCCCAAGAAGCGTGGTCGACCCTGCATGCAGGCGGACCTAAGACGTTGACTCCCGAGGGAATAGTAAAAAACAAAACACTGCGCCGCCTAGTACCCACTGCTATTGTTGCGGCGTATATACCTGCCATACTGGTGTGTATGCCATATATGTCACCAAATACACTGATTACAACTTAGGACCTACCTACTGCCGTTTACAAAAAATAAAAAGTCCGATCTAAGTACTCCGTCACACGATAGACCAAATGAACAGTATAGAACCAAGTCCACCGAAAGCTCGTACAATATGTACCATCCACGTACCCAGGTAAAAAGCGTGTGTACAATATGTATGCCCACTTGTGTCCCCCTTCCTACAGTTACAGAACCTACCGACCCTGCCCCTCCTATCCCGAGAACGATACACCCTCCTACAGGCAACACCTTGACCGAACGAGCTGAAGGGGATCGCAGGACAAACAGTCGGAGGTGTAAGTCAACAGTTTTAGGCCCGCCTACGAACACCGAAGCTTTTAGGTCTCGGCAGCGGATTATAAACAGCAACAAAATATAAAAAAAGATATTGAAAGTTAAGGTCACTAATGTGTGGCGCGCGCGTGGGTGCGGGCTCTCTTCTCGCGCCGCCGCGCCTGACCACACAACTTGACGAACGTCCAAGAACACTTCGTTTCTCGTGCATTGCTCCCTGCTGATTTACAAATAATCACAATTATTCAACAACGAAAGCATAACAAAACAAAACGTGAATAACGCGACAACAACACAGGAATGCACAATGAGATAACCACGCATGTGCGTGGTCATTCCGGTGCTGTCGCCGCAAAGCTCACCAGTAATCGAGCATGCAAAAACACCTAGTGCGTGTCGCGTAGTGCGATCTACCTAGGGCAAATCAGCCGGCGGCAATGACTCAAGCCACACCCACCAACTATAAAAAAAGGGGGGAGGGGAAACCCACTGACAAAACCAAAATTATACAAAAAGGACAACAAGGGAATGCGCACACGTACTGCATACTTCGTATAACCATAAACGAACTACAAACTAACGAGATTGCCTATACGAGGTACCTAGTAGGGTAGATATGTCTTTCTGGTCGACATTATTTTCATACCAGCTACAACACTTATTTACGCCATTACGCAAACAAACCAAACACGCTATCCGACACGCGTTCGTTTGTTGCTTAATTAACTATTAACTCGCCTTACTCAGTTCCTACATTAATCCACCCGTTTGTATCTACCTAGGCGACTCAGCGTATCGCGCCTGGATCGAACCTGCTAGGTTTTCAGGCCGTATTGTCATACAGCCGTCTCCGCTTTTATTTGTTCATGCTTTAGTTCAACGCCAGAGACTAGAGGCGAAAACGAGCCGCTGGTGGTGCTGCTGCTTCCCTACTTCGGCAAATACAATCCACGAAGTCCCGCCCCACTCCTACATGAAGCAGGAGGGGCGCACCCAGCTCGCCCGCGTCATGGCACACCCTCAACATCGCACGGCGGACTGCTGGTTTACGACGGCCCTCGCGCATTCTGGGAGGTCTCTCCCCAGGTGAAATATGGGTGTCTCGAGCGCGCTGTAGAGCACCAGGGTATCGAGAGCGATGTGCACATATCGCAGGATCCAGGCGGTGATGACAAGCCAGAAGGGGCCGTCGCTAATTATGAAGTAGAGTCCACCGACCGCGACAAACAGATCCACCAGCAGAGCGATGACGGTCAGAGCGACGTGGAACTTGATTCGGGTGTTAAGTCTCCACACCTGCAGCAACAGTAGTGTAAAACACGAAAGGTAAGCACGAGGCATGAACAACCTTATATACACCACCGCACGTTGCATCTGAAGGGATGAACGGATGTCGGCGCGTCTAAATAGCTATGTATCTAGCCGAGCATAGAACGACACAAAATTAACAACCCACTTTCGCTTTGGGCAGACTACGTAACATAACCAAAATCAGGAGCATCGACCGCCCACTTCGCGCCCGTGTTATAAACGTCCCCCAGTTAGCTCATCCGGGGATGCCGCGTTGCTTTCTACGTGGAGCTATAGTAGAAGACCCACCGTAGTACACTCCGCCCTCCCACGACCAAGTGACTCCCTTTACATGTTCCGTTCGCCAAGGCTACGTACCACAATGAAAGCCAGGGACTTCGTGCTTATTTCGCGCTCGTCTACACGTCAACAGCACGAGTACGCGAGCAAAAACGCAGTCGGGTAAGAAAGTCGACAATGAGAAACAAGCACACGTGAGACCGATCAGACCTCCATCATACATATGTATGTCATTCAAGGTAGACACATCCCGAGTGGAAATTATCCTCATCGCCTATAGATCTTGTTGCCGGGGGGGAGCCGGCTGATCCGCATGGCCCAGCACACACTCCCCGGGTCGGATCTGTAATGCACAGATCCCGCACAACGTATCATATCGACAGAGATGGAATATTGATGATCCAGATCGTGATGTATCCGTTGTTCGATTGAGAAAGCGTGGGGATGGCCTCGAGCGCTACGCTAAAGCGCAAGAGTTGGTCATATATATTCAGTTGATTTCATAAATACAAGTCAGCCTTGCGCAACGTAGATAGTACTGGTTGATGTGCACATCGTTGCTGTACTCATACTAATGCATCAGTTAGGTCATCTGAATATACCTTCTATAATGACAGCCCTAGGGCTCACTACCCTCCCCGCCGTTGCCAATTTCCCTTCTGGCCAGAAAGCGGCCGCACCAGAAACCAAATAAACTCACGAGAAGATGTCATCAATATGCAAGAAAGTACGCACAACGTGCGGAAGTCCGCCTCATGAGTGGTTCTTATTAGCACGCAGCTCACCCTACTTGCGAGTCGCCGAAATTTTCAAAGTGCTTCGCGCCTGGAGCACACGATCGCTTCCTGGTCGGTGAAGCTCCTACGTGCTTCGTTCCGGCATTGTAGGGATGCGAGGATCGATGGCTGTAAGACTACGACTATGCATGTAATGAGAGGGTCTATGGTCTTATGACTACGGCTATGCAAGAAATGACCCCCCTCCCCGCCATGTTCCCTTCGGAGGGACCCTATATCACAGTCGAACCTAGGAGCACACTGCGCTCACCCTTCCCTCGCGCACTGCGCATAAATAACTCAGGTCCCATCCAAAAGTATTCTGTTTTCATAAGCTGTTCTCAGAGCTGTTCTCGAGCTCCTTGTCCCTGTCTTATAAGAGCCGGCAACTCTTGCACCTTCAAATATCCCCGCCCGACATTTCCTCATCACTTTCCGGGTACGTCTTACCTCGCGAAATTCCGACCGCCTGAAAAGCAGCAGCAGCGCGACGATCATAGTCATCCCAAAGCTGGCAACTGCCTCAAACATGATGTAAGGATAGCTAATGAGCGTCTTTTGATCCTGAGTAGGGATGGGAGGAAAAAACGTTAACATGATACGGGGCGAGCGTTAATATAATGTCATAAGACTATGCACGGCTCAGCATGTGCGCCGGGAATTGCCGGCACGCATGTTCCGAGAAGGGGAGAAGACATTGACGGGTCATTTTAGGAGAAACACATCTGTTTGTGAATGTATGGAGTATAGGAGTCGAGGATAACAGTGCCAACGGTTCACGCGTCAAACAGATCCCCGATCCCCTGTTGATGACCTATAGTAGACATCTCAGGCAAGATCTGTACGGTCTAGCCCGTGTTTCCGGGTGGGAGCCGTACGATCTGCATGATCTAGCAAACGTTTCCAGGTTTGGACCATCATCTGTACTTTTTCTTTGCAGATCCTCTACAACATCTCATAACAGCAGATACAGGACCTGTAAAGGATCTATTACGGAGGATCATAGTAATCAGGACCAAATGTGGGTAGTGAAAATAGTGTAATGTATTGGTTTTTGAGTGTATCGTGGGTCCTGACTACTCCGTAATAAATCTTGATCTGTGCGGGGTGTGCGAGAATTGGAGAGTTGATGGCCGTCGTGCGTAGCCGGGCCAATACACCACTACTTGGTAACTGTACCCACCGACAGTTTCGGGACACATGCCTTTAATTGGCGTGATATCGTTTTCCGTGGTTAAAGACAAACTGCTCCATACCAAAATTTAGGAGAAAAGCAGTCCGTCTTGTGTTCGTACATGCATATCATGTGTAGTACGTGCGTTTTCAAGCCAAGCCAGCTCTCTTGAAGTTCGAGTGTAGTTGTTTGTGCCTTTGTGTATTCGTGATGCTCTCGACAACGCGAAACCTATATACGTCTGTTGCTTCGTCCATCATATATAACGTATCTGGTCTACAGAATCGACGTAGCATAAGTTGCATATACGTACCTTCGTTCACACACAGCATTCGACTACCGTGGTATAATATTTATAGCATGAACAATATGAATAGAATTAAACCAAGTACTATCCGACAAACTTATTACGAATGTGACTACCGCTGGCAACAAGAGCGGAGACGGTTCTCCACACATTGCCCACGTAGAACGATAGTACCTGCTGTATCGTAGCACTGATATCCGTGCGTCTCGTCGGTCACACACCGTAGCAGTAAGTAGTACCCGACACACATCTAAATACGGCTCCTGCTTCGCAGAAGAGTTCAGAGAGACTGCCCAGGGAGAATAACGGTGCCTAGTGCTGCTGCACACTCACACGTGGACAACAGACAGTTCAAACAATGATGGCACCTGCTTACCTGTTGCTCATGTTGTTCGCTAGCTTATGCCTGGCATTACTGAAGGTACACCGAGTACTAATACGAAGCACAGTACTACCCTGCTGGCAAACGAATGCCCTACACATTTTCGTCACTCTCACCTCCGGGCTTCCTGTCGAGAAAAACGATGTTGTAGTGACCGCCCACTTCGACGGCAAAGTGGCTACAGGTATCGCGGTCCCCCCGGATATAGCAATGAAGAAGCACACCATGCGGGAGGACGACACGTTCTTAACGCGCGACATTGTGCGGTGGCTCTAAAAAACAAACGAGCCGAGGGGGCAATATTTGCGGTCCGAGCGTTGGTGGGGTGTGGGGTCGAAACAACAGCTGTCAGGACGAAATACAGGTTGATGTTCAGGATTAGCTTGTTGTTGTGAATGCTTTTTATTGTCAGGGGGTGCTTGAGCAGACAGGCGGCCGCCAAACATGCCGACCGTTTTTGTCGTTGTGGCTGTGGCAGACCCTGAGTTTTGTTCTTGTTTTGGGTCGGCGCGGGACCTAAGGTTTTTGTAGCACATGCCGGCAAGTAACCACGTCTCGGCAGCCAGTTTAGAGGGCTCAGATCCGAATGGGATCAAGTCCACGTGAGCAGAGCCTGAAACGGAAGCAAAACTTTATACTGTGTGTTTAGATCGTGCCTCGTCTTATCCGAGGACTGATGATAGGAACATTCCAGATCATATCGAAACGCCTGTATTTGTAGTGTTTTACCGTGCACATTAGTTTGGCGGAAAGCCGTCCGAATATATCAGTACCAGCAGAAAGGATACAGGGCATTTCGCGGGTCCGGTCACTTTGACTCACGATAGCTTTTGTCCGGACCCAACAGTCCGACCCGCGGAGCCGACCCACGGGCCGCGATCCTTCAGGCACAACTTAATATTTATTTTAGTACCCCGCAGCGATGTGCGGGATGCGTGTAATGGGCACGGATAGGTCCATACAAGGGTATATCGATTTGGTGGCGCTTTAACGTTTGACTATGATACCAAATGAGCATTGGTAGGAAACAAGCCCTCGGAAATGTAGCTGTATGTTTCGAAGAGCAGCATTCGCCAGTCGGGTCTACGGGTCCGACGCGAGGGTCCACATAAAATTTCTGGCTAATTACAGTGACGTGGCCGGCATCGTGACCCGCATCTCGCGGGTCACTACCCACGCACCGAACGCCGAGAGTTTGAGCACCCCCTATATAACCGAATGCGGCCCGGTCCGTCTGATTTAAACCTTTTATAATATGATCCGACCCGATGCACGAAATGTCGAACACCGTCTGACCCGACCCGACCTGACTCGACCCGACCCGACCGGCGATATTGTTTTTAACCTCTTGACCCGACCTAACACGACCCGATCTATAAACAACACCTGACCCGTCCCGTGGATCGGGGAGCGACGGACGAACAGCCCTGAAACATCCCACTGCTTACCAGGCAATCCATGCCGGGTACACTACGCATCAGCAACCACAGCTGCGTTTAAATATTTACCAGGTACCTGGTACGAGGTACACGTTCCATGCAAAACGTGGCTTAGGACGGTATCACGCTACTATGCACATTCAACTATTTGTTATCATACTGTTCGAATATTGTTTAAGCGCTTTTCATGGCCGGCCCATGGGATTTCCCACGGCATACCTACGGGTGGCCCACGGACGACCCATATGCCATCACCACCATAGCATGGGCCACAAATATGTCACCCATGAGCGGCCCCCACGGTGTCAACAACAGATACAATTGGGTGAAATATATTGGTAGTTTGGCTGAAACTTTCGTGGGGGAACCATGGGTGAAGCATGGGAGACCGATAAAAGACTGAAAGGCGACCCATGGGTAGCGCCTGAGTGACCCATGGACGACCCACGGGTGATTAACGGCCGGCCCATGGATCAACTACTAGTAATTTATGAGATACCCACGTGGCACCCGCGGGCGGTCCGTGAACAACCCATGGGCCACCCATGGGAGGTCCGTGCGACCCTTGATCGGGTTCAATATATAGGTACTTGGTATCTTGAATCGACTTTTTCGGTTTACTCATGGCCGACCAATGGTTGCTGGATGGGGGATCCGTGGGCGGCCGATGGTTGCTGGACGGGGCATGCGTGGGCGACCCGGTGGCAACCCGTTTATGGGTAGCCCATGGGGCGCCCATGAGTGGCCTATGGTCAGCCCATGGGCTGGTAGTGATAGCCCATGGGTCACCTATAAGGGCGGGTATAGGAATCCGCATCGGTCTACCGTGGATCACACGTGGGTCACCCTCGAACGTTGCGCCCAAACACCATTACACTAAGCACAGTAACGTACATCGCCGATCCGATAGGACGCCCATGGGCCACCCATGGGTGACCCATTGGTGGCCGATGGGCTGGTAGTGATAGCCCATGGTTCGCTCATGGGTCAACTATGGGTCGCTGATGGGCCACCAACGAAACTCGTGGCAATGTACCAACATAGCAAGACCAATAATGTGCGCCGTTAACCCTATCGGCCCGCCATGGGTGACCCACACGGAAGTCGCGCTAAAGTACAAATATGTTACGCCAAATAATGTTCATCTCTCGTCCCATGAGCGGTCCATCAGTGACCCGCGTGTCGGGTGTGGCACCCCACGGGTCGCCCATGGGTCACCCATGAGCTACTCCATATTCGTCCACGGGTTTCCCATCGATCTAACACGGGTCACCCACGGGTCCCAGACGACGATCAACCCAAATAAGCAATACGTTAAGCCTGCGATTTTACAATGGGCTCCCGCGAAAGCGTACCCACCAAAAGACTCCCAGAACGAAATACCAACACTGTACATCACCCGCATAAAACTTCGAGAAATAGGTGGTAAATGCTTAAAACTCACATGCACGATGAGGGCGAGGTTGGTGCAGATGGCCAGATTGGTTACGGCGACCAGGTTCGACGCCGACAATTGCAAGAACTTGAGCGTCTTGATTAGAGGCACGAACTCCTCTCCAATATAGCAGTTAAGTATCATCGTGGCGATCGCTAGGCCGCACAGCAGATGCACAAGTCCGCTGTTGTTGTTAAGCAAATCAGAGGGAGAAAAACGGGACGACCAAAAGAAGAGTTGAAATATAAATATAAACAAAAGCGAACGTGGGCGGGTATTTTACTGCTGATTCTCTGTTTTTCTGTACACCGCATTATTGGCGAAGGGGACGTAGGCTGTGTGTTCTCGGACTTGAACAATGAATAACAGCCATGGCGACGTTCTCCACATTATTATAGAAGCGATCGTTTTTCGGTATGACTTTCGGGGAATATGAGGTGGTCCCCGTGTGCTTCCGGTATTTTGAGACAATGTATATATTGAAACGCCCTTTAACCCCACCCCACGACCTCGGCATGTCTTGAAACCACCGTGAGCCCCACAACTTTGTGTTTTTTCTCTTTATTTTTAAGTTTTGTTTTGCTTCTTGTTTATTTTCACGCCGTTTGCAGTGCCACCACGTTTTGGGGGACAAAGTACTCAAAATTAGTGAGAGATTCCGGAAGCAAAAGGGTTAAGACCAGTCACACGCCCCTGTTATAAGCTATAAGGACACCTTGCCTGCTCGCATGTTGACAGTTTCTTAAAACCTTACGATCGAGTTTTCGACCTACGTTTAGAATATACTCGTACTTTATACGAGTCGTCGAGAAGAAATGTGTGAAACACGCGGCATCGGAGTGTCACGCAGCTTGCAAAACATAAAAGTCTGCACCAGGTATTGACCAATCGAAAGCTTGCTCATGGTAAGACCTTCGAAGTAATGGATTATTTCATTTTCTGCACCGCAATGTATAGACCCCTCGTATGAACGGCGACTTGACCCAAAACCTACCGATTTTGTTGAAAGGGGAGCCTCCTAGATTTACTCAAACAAGAGCCGCGTCCTTATGCAACCCAAAAAGGTAAGTAAACGCTACTCTGTGTAATGCCTGTCTTCGTAGATTGAAAGTATCACTATTAATAGTGCATCGAAGAGGTCGAAACTCAAATTTGAAGCGTCCTTAGTGCGGCGTGACAAAAATCGATCGTTCGCACGTTTTCTAGATTGAATTCCTCTCGTGCATATGTGTCAATTAAGCATACGCGTGCCGGCACCAGAGCATTGTATTCTAAATCAAAGTTTAACCGCACATGTAACTTAACACCGGAAAAGACACGTCGACCAACAAGCGAAAACATCATCTGTGGTATGCATCAGGTATGCATGCGTTATACTTGGCTCGCTATTTATAACGGCCCGTTAAAACAAAGAGCCCAACAAGGACCTTAAACGAAAAAAGTACGTAGGAATAGAAATTTGATAGCTATTTTTGTTGTATAGTATGTTAAAGTGTGTGCCTTGCAAGTGTTCTATACTCGTAGCTGCTCACAGCAGTATACGAAGTAGTATAATATTGTTGGTAAACCGTTTCATACGAAACGGAACATACGATGAAGATCTTCCAGGCTAATCA